>VRLP01008973.1:0-14585 GCA_009660295.1 Lophius piscatorius
GTGAATGTTTGTGTGAATGTTTGTTTATATAAATGTTTGTATAAATGTTTGTGTGAATGTTTGTGTGAATGTTTGTATAAATGTTTGTGTGAATGTTTGTGTGAATGTTTGTATAAATGTTTGTATGAATGTTTGTTTATATAAATGTTTGTATAAATGTTTGTGTGAATGTTTGTTTATATAAATGTTTGTATGAATGTTTGTGTGAATGTTTGTATAAATGTTTGTATGAATGTTTGTGTGAATGTTTGTGTGAATGTTTGTATAAATGTTTGTGTGAATGTTTGTGTGAATGTTTGTTTATATAAATGTTTGTATAAATGTTTGTGTGAATGTTTGTGTGAATGTTTGTATAAATGTTTGTATGAATGTTTGTATGAATGTTTGTGTGAATGTTTGTGTGAATGTTTGTATGAATGTTTGTATAAATGTTTGTATGAATGTTTGTGTGAATGTTTGTATAAATGTTTGTGTGAATGTTTGTGTGAATGTTTGTATAAATGTTTGTATGAATGTTTGTATGAATGTTTGTGTGAATGTTTGTATGAATGTTTGTATGAATGTTTGTATGAATGTTTGTATGAATGTTTGTGTGAATGTTTGTATAAATGTTTGTGTGAATGTTTGTGTGAATGTTTGTTTATATAAATGTTTGTATAAATGTTTGTGTGAATGTTTGTGTGAATGTTTGTATAAATGTTTGTGTGAATGTTTGTGTGGATGTTTTTCTGTCTGTCTGTCTGTCTGTCTGTCTGTCTGTCTGGGTCTGTCAGCCGGCTGGACGTCGATAAAAAGCACCTGGGACTCAAACTCTCTCTCTGCCTCAAACTAAAAGCAAACTTGAAGCTTTAAATCATAATCATAATGAAACCAGATGAGGCGGTGAAGGGGTGAGGGGGTGAGGTGATGAAGGGGTGAGGGGATAGTTGATGCAGGCAATACAGACTCCAGGTTCACAAACACGAGCTCCACATGTTCGAAGCGGTAAGGTTGGATGATTTATGTCACATGGATCCTCTCACAGCAGACATTAAAATTCCACTGCAGCCAGATGATGCATGAGGGTTATTTATGTGCAGAAGCAGAAGTTCCCCGTGTCGGAACACGGATGTGAAGACGGAGAGAGAATGTTTCAGCACACAGACACAAACGGCGTGAAATAAGTCTTTGGAAGCGACGGACCGACATCTGTGAATAAAATCCTGGTTCAGTGTTTATATACAAACTGGAAATGATTAAAGAAACCGTTTTGGACTCATCCTTGTAACACAGGGACAAGGATGAGTCGCCGTGACGGTTCCATAATAAATAAATTTAAGTCTCTCTTGTAGAAACTCTTTGTCTGAAAAGTGATCATGAAAACAGGAAAAGACCTTTTTAATAGTTTAGTACCGGTATCAGGATCAAAAACGTTAGAAGAGGGTCTCTAAGAGTGTTTCACTTCTGATGTCTACCTCCAGATCTGACCCCCCATCTCAGGGGTGAAGTGGCCCATTAACCCCCGTCTGGGGGTCTGGGGGCCTCTTCACAGCGGCCCCTCTGAAGAGCAGAGAAGCTCTCTTTCAGGAGAAGTCACCCATCCCGCCCTTCATCCATCCATCCTTCTAAACCGAAGGAGCAGCAGTGGTGCAGAGGAGCAGGTCTTCAGTTCAAAGGTTTTAGTTCTGAGTCCAGGTCACTGACCACCTTACCCACAATCCATTGAGCTCTCTGGTTTCACCTGCAGATAGGGGGACCACAGGTCTGATCTTGTTGTCAGACATCAGAGCCAGGAATGGAGGAGATCTTCACGCCGGTCGTTTTCCCCTCTGGAGATGATCGATGGGACCTCCTCTCCGCCGTGATTGTAGTGGGTGTCAAAGACTCTCCTCCAGCCCCCAAAGAAAACACGACCTGTCAATCAGAGATCGTGTGGAGATAACGGCCGATGTCTGGAGGTCATGTGATTCCTGTGTGACATCACGGCAAACCCTATCTCTGCAGACTGGAGGTCAGGGGTCGTGTCCTACATCAGAGTGAGATGATGTTGTTACTGATCACTGTATCCGTACGTCTCCAGAGTCACATGACTTCACCTGAGCAACGACATCATGTCTCTGAAAGGATTCTGTCCAGATGATGAACTTTTTATTTTACTAGTTTCACTGGTTCCAATTTAATAATGTCTATCATATACTAAATGTACTCCACCCACCCAACTGCCCACTCTCTCACCCTCTCACCCACTCACCCGTCCTTCCATCCATTCATCCATCTTTCCTTCCTTCATCCATCCTTTCTTCCTTCCTTCCTTCCTTCATCTATTCATCCATCCATCCATCAATTCATTCATTCATCCATCAATTCATTCTTTCATCCATTCATCCATCAATTCATTCTTTCATCCATTCATCCATCAATTCATTCTTTCATCCATTCATTCATCTATTAATCCAATGATCAGTCCGTTCATCCATCCATCCAGACTTTCCTCTCCCCAGTCAACACCTTCCAGTTCGTGCTGGAAGGTGTTGACTGGACAGATGAGACCCAGAGTCCCTCCAGAGAGATCTGGGTCTCCTGCCCGGCGGAGAAGTCTGAAGAACCTCCAGAGGGAGGGTCCTGGAGGATCCTGACCCGACGATGAACCTCCTCCCCCGGATCCTTTAGACGGGAAGGAAAGTCCAGCCCCCCAACGAAGGAAGATCATGTCAGTGGCTTTTGTCCTTGACCTCATTCTTTGGGTCTGGACCCAGAGCTCATGACCAGAGGTGAGGGTTTGGACCCAGATGGACCGGTAGATCTCAGCTCTTTCTATCATTACTGCTGATGCTGCTCCAACCCCTTGTTCATTTCATGGTCCATTTCCCCGACACTCCAGAACCAGAAACCAAGATCCTTGAATCATTCGCTCGAGGCAGCAACTCGCCCCCAACCCGAAGGCGGACTGTCCACCTCAAACCAACCGCTTCACGCCGAGCTGCTGCAGTTCTGATGGAGATCAGGCACTGATGGGTCCACCAGAACCGGGCGGGTGTTGGTGTGTGGTCTGTATTCTTCACGTCACAGAACACGTCGACAGAGATTTGACCTTTTCTAGGACTAAATCTGTGAAATCCAGCACCGAGCTTGAAGGACTTTGTCAGCCTCAGGGTCCAAAACCTCCTCAACATTAAAGACCCCCCATCAGTCCTTCAGCTCAAACAGAACCCGCCGAAGATTATCAGAATGACAGCAACTGAAAAGGAAACTTTTCCCCACCAAACTTTCCTCCAAGTTCCACAACAGGCAGATCTCAACATGTTGGATTTGAAAATGCAAATTTAGCCCCCTTTGAACTGCTGGGGCGGGGGGCCGCGGAGGAGGTTTCTGACGATTGGCCCGGATCCTAAAAAGCGCTGCGTTCCGTCATCCCCGGAAAACAAAGCGGGCCGCGTCTCCGCGAGGAACAGCTGCTGGGTTTGGCTTTGACAGACAGGTAGTATGAAGAGGAATGACAGAAATTCACGGAGGGCGGAGAGTTATCGTTCCAGACGATGCTGTCGTTCCCCCCCCACCCCCCGAGGAGGAGGAGGGGGCTTCGCCAACCACAGGAGGAGGAGCCACACTTTGCAGCTTCTGAAGAGGAAGAGGGGGAAGAGGATGGAGTCTGACGCTGGTGCAAGGAGGGAAAGCTAAGATGTGCAGAGGAAGAAGAGAAGAAGAAGAAGAAGAAGAAGAAGAAGAAGAAGAAGAATAAGAAGAATAAGAAGAATTCATCTATAAATATTGTGTTTTACGTAACGTCTTTGTAAACACGTTATTTTACGGTAACATGTTTTACTGCTGCCAGTATTTTATGAAAAATGTAAAACCTGAAGAACTTTGAAGACGAGTGCAGAAGATGAAGGCCCACCTGTGAGTCTGATTGTAAGTATTCATGAAGAAAAGACGAGATAATCTTTCGTTCGTCCCACTGAGGGGGATTCTTGTTTCCCGGTGGGAAAGAGCGGGAAGAGAGAAAGAAGCAGCAGGAGAATATTTGATGGGTGAGTTTTGTAGACTGTCGTAATCATGAACAGATGATGAGGATGTTAAATCACAGAGGAGATCACACACGAGTCCAAAGTACTGGTGGAACAGAAGGAGGGAAGGAAGGAGGGAGGGAGGGAGGGAGGGAGGGAGGAAGGAAGGAAGGAAGGAATAAGGAGGGAGGGAGGGAGGGAGGGAGGAAGGAAGGAAGGAAGGGATAATGGAAAGAAGGAAGGAAGCAAGGGCGAATGGAAAGAAGGAAGGAAGGAAGGAAGGAAGGAAGGAAGGAAGGAAGGAAGGAGGGAGGGAGGGAGGGAGGAAGGAAGGGATAATGGAAAGAAGGAAGGAAGCAAGGGTGAATGGAAAGAAGGAAGGAAGGAAGGAAGGAAGGAAGGAAGGAAGGAAAGGTGGGAGGAAGGAAGGGAGAATGGAAGGAAGGAAGGAAGGAAGGAAGGGAGGATGGAAGGAAGGAAGTTGCGGCTCCTCTGTCACAGATGACTCCTCACACTCTCCTCCACCCACTCCACCCTGACTGCAGTGGCTTCTCCACCTCTTCTCCACCCTCCCCTGAACAGCTGACCTGAAGTCCTTTAAGCTTCTTCTTCATGATACTTGTATATATTATATATATATATTATATATATATATTATATATCATGTGACCAACGAGTACACACTCCTGCAGATCAAAAGAAAACATCTCAGTAAAATCAAAACAATCCGTTTCCTCTTCCTGTGAAAACCTTTCCTTTCCTCGGCTCCGAACGCGGATCAGAAGAACGTGACGTGCTGCAGGATGATGTCGTGGGCGGAGGCGTTCCTTTCTGAGTTGGGGCTTGTCTTTAAAATGTAGAGCCTTGGGTGGTGCCGTCCAACTCCAGACCTGTCACATATAACTCCTCTTTTCAAAACAAAACAGATCATCCAAACGATTCCACTGCCTCCCGACGGAAACACGCGTCATATTTAGAGTCCTAATATATATATGTATATATATGTATATATATATATAATGAGTATTAACATAAAACTAAATTAAAACAATATAACATAATGTTAACATCCTCAAATTAACATTAACATAACAATCTTAATTAAAACTTTATTTTTATCGTTGTTAAGTTAGCGCCAATGTCAACGTCGTCACTTCCGGTTAGCTACAGTGGGGGGGAATGCTATTATTGTGAAATCCTGTCAAACGCACTTCCGGTACACAGTTTCGTCGTTTTATTAAAGTACAATTAACAGCGAAAATAAGAACGTAACAATCACAAATAAATTGACAGCAAATAGAAACATTAAATTAAGTACTTACAGCATCTTTAACTTACCAACCACCGGCAACAAACGTGTTGAACCTGATAAAAGATCTTAAACGTGGTGAGCTGCTGACCACTGACAGAGTCTGATACACTCCACTTCCTGTTTTGCACACGTGGTACGGCCCGACCAATAGGAATGGAGCACTGAAAAAGCCGCTATTAAACCACTAATTGAAATACAAAAACACACCCATACATGTATATATCTACACACAAATATACATAAATACATAATCAAAAAGATGAACTTTCTGAAGTTTTACTTGCTGTTTGTTTTCATACAGCTGTTTCATTTAACGGTCAGAGGAAGCAGGCTGTAAAACCTCCGTTGGTCCCCTGTCCTCCAGCACAGAGTCTACCTGCAGTCCCTAGAGTCGGTTCACCTGTCAGAGGTAGATCTATTGAAAATATGTTCCAGTGTTGCTGAACGGAATCCGTTCCTTCGGGCGCTGTGCTAGCCCTGACCTCTGACCTCTGAGCTCGCCGCTCCTCGTTGAGGTGAGAATGGAAGGAAGGAAGAGTTAGTTATCCGACAATAATTTCTTCACCATTGGTCTGATTTGGTCCAAATGTAGGGCAAACGGTTGGACTCAAGGAGTTGGAGCCATTATTCTTGGTGTTTCACCTGAAGTTCACATTTTACTCACTAGGGGGCGCTTCCTTCTTTTTATGGACATAACTTCTTAACCGTTGTTCGGATTTAGTCCAAATTTTGGGAGCATACAAATCAACTGGGGGAGAACTAACTTGTATATATTAGATATTGTTTTATTACATCACTTCATATTTGAAGGGGTCCAATCAGGGGCTTGTACAACGCAGCGGATTGGGGACTTTTTTCGAGGCTATATCCTTGCTGTCGGGGGACGTCAAACGTGGGACTACAATACTGACACAGAACCGTACGGGTCAGATTCTTAGAGGGGGGACGTAGGGTGGGTCAGAGATTCTGCGGGTCTTTTTCATGTTCTGTGAATCCAAACCCACAGGACCAGAACTTTAAGGTCTGTTTTTCTGAGGAGGGGCCCAACCCTCCTCCCAGCCTCCTCCAGGATTGATGCACACACCAGAACTTTCACTCATTGTTTGGAGGAGTCCTCCTCCACACTTTGAAGTGGAGGGGTCAAGCGGAGGCTCCCCCCTGGTCCCGGGGGGGAGGGGCGGGCCAGGAGCAGAATATTCAGTGTCAGGAACATCTGGGGGAGCGCCGCTAAGCAGGTCCTACTTGGCAGGCGGTTGGCGTTGGCACAGACAACCTTCCTACCGGCGGCCTTTCATCTCCGTTTGAACATGTGGACTCGGCCCTAACCCTGGGAGGAGTCAGGGGTCTCGCCGCCAGCTGGGAGGCTGAGGCGTGGTTGCTCCGAGGAGAAATCTGGCGCTCCTGCTGTCCTCAGGATCTCCGCTGAGCATTCCTGCCTCCCTCCCCATCACCTCCTTATTTGTGTGCGAGGTTCTCTCGCCGCACCTGTAAAAGCCGGAGCGTCTGTCTTCTTCCAAGAAAGCCAGATTCCGACTTCCCCTTCAGCTCGGATGATTTTTCTCTTTCTCCGCGAGGGAGGCGATTGGATCATTTTGGATCTCAGCCACCCGAGCCACTTCCTGTATCCAGACTCAGCGTCAGGCGTTCAGAGCGGTATTAAGTCGTCATGTCGGCGTGCGTGATGCTAACGCTACGAGCGCCGTAGCGACCCGGGTGAAGCAGGTGTGTGCGATGGAGGTTTGTGTGGAAAGGGGGCGTGTGTGAGAAGCAGGAGGATGCTGGGGAAAGTCACTGAGAACCGCCAGCCTCATTATATCTGGGTCATTGTGTTGAGAAGCCGAGCGGCGCCAGATCAGCAGGTCAGGGAAAACCTCGGATTTTACTGTTGGGCGGGTTCTGCTTAGATAACCCCCCCTTCTTCAGCCCCTCACAGTAACTTAACCCTTTGATGTCCTGCCCAACCATTTGGTTGAACTCATTTTGAGTCTCTATTTCTTGCTGGATAATGTGACTGGACCTGTTTGTGATATAATCAGAGGTAGCTAATGCTAAAGTGTAAGGGGCCGAGGACGGAGCCCTGCGGGACACCACAGGTGAAGGAGGGGGCTATTAAAAAAGACCTATTCCATAAGTAGCATTTCTTTTTGGCATATTGAATCTTGTGACGATTGACTGAACAGAATAGCCTAGCTTAATGCTAACAAAAAAAGTCGAATGAGCGTCAAAGTTTTCTAAAAACACGTTTTACATTTTACACACATTTTAAAGAGTTAATTAAAGTCATTATGATCACACTGTGAGAATATCACCAAAGTTTAGGATCGAGTTAAACTTTTGTTCTTCTGTTGTCATGATTAATTATCAAGTTTTAATGTTGTAAAGTTTTAAAACATTACATCTATATTTGTTAAAAATTAAAAAATGACATGACATCATGTTTGACGCTGGAATAATGAAATTCCAGCGTTTTCTTTTTTGTTTTCTTTTTAAAATATGCTGCCACTCGGGTCAATTCACTTTGCATCACGGCTGCTGACGGTTTTTCCCAGAAGTATTGGTAGAGTCCATCATTTCTTATTTTCCCACTCATTCTTTCTAGAGTTTACGTTAAAAAACAAACTTTAGTCCAGAATATTAAATGCCGGCGTCGTGAATCACCAGGGATTATTCTGAAACCAGTTTCACGTTCAGCATTTTCTATCTTTCCTTTTGACTCGCTCACCTGCTGATTTGAAACGATGTAAGCACCTGAGTGAAACTGTGGGCTCGGCCTCCCTCACGTCGCCGTGGTCGTTTTAAACGACCCCCAGGAGGACGAGCGTCAAATGGAGCGTGAAACCGTGAAGTTCTTCTGTCGTCAGCTTTTACACATCAGCTGGTGTCGCTCATGCGAGGAGCTGGATTTACGACCCGAGCACGAAGATGTTCACCAGGGAGGTACAGATGCTAACTCACTGTTAGCGCTGCCCGATTAGCCTCAGCAATCCAAGCCGAGCAGAATCGAGTCTCAAAAAAACAAACCGATCCTTCTTTGGACTGAGGGTAGGCATGAAGAAAAAATAAATACAGGAATAAATACAGGAATAAATGCAGGAATAAATGCAGGAATAAATACAGGAATAAATACAGGAATAAATACAGGAATAAATGGGGAAAAAATAAATGACCTCTGTGGCTGCGTTGATGTTGGGTGGCGTCTACAGATCAAGGAGAGGTTGTCCTGTTTTCAAAGGAGAAACTTCACCCGTCGTCTCGTGTGAATCGTTTCGATGACCGAGGCAGGAGAGCAGGCCGCCGTCACCACCACACGTTGGGCCCAATCTGTAAGGTTTGGAGAAGTGGGTGGAGCGCCTGCCAATCATTCACAACCCCGGTCATGACATCACAGTCGTTGAGCGTCTTGTTGCTTTTAGGGGACGTTGACGATTCAGACAGAACTCGCCAAGCGGACCATCAAAGAGCTGTTTGAAGATACGGGCAGCATTGGATTCCTGCAACCGGCAGGTTTGTACAGGAAAACCTGCTGACGGTGTTCCAGAGAAGAACCAGGGGAAGTGGGCGGACCCAGAAATGACAGCAGGGCGCCGAGGACAGATTATTCTGAGTATTTAGAATACTCAGAATAATATCTATACATTTGAAGCGTCAGAAATGGATCTTATTCAATAGAGAACTTTTTTTTTTTTAAATCAACCTTAGGGTTCTGATGCCGAGGCAGAAATCCAAGACCGTCTCATTGTGTCACTCGATATCCAAAACTTCACACTCTCTCCGGCGCCAGAACAATGATGGCGAACACACAACGCGGGGAAAATAAGAACCTGTGTGGACAGATAGCCTCCCCCAGAACCAGCTCCTGCAGGAATCTGCTATCGGGTTTCACGCTGCATTGTGGGAAGACATGCGATCCTAACGCCACAGCTGGCCCCGCCTCCTTCCATCACACTATCATCTCTCCGTGTCTTTGGTTGCACATCCCTCCAAGTAGGTCAGGGACATGTGACCCCAGCGCCACGCCATCCGGGATTCCAGACACGTTTCCAATTCTTCCCAAAACAACCGCCGGGTTAATCAACACACAGCATAACGGCCCACCGAGCCTCACGGAGGTCCGGCGCCGCTGCTGGAAGGCCCTCATGCAGAGCGGCCTGATGTTAATCATTTCCCTCAGTGTCATTAAAGAGATGGGCGGAGGCGGAGGCGGGCGGAGGCGGGCGGAGGCGGACGGAGGCGGGAGGAGGCGGGTCTGACGACTCACCTCATTGGTCTGGCGCCAAACGAAGCGGGAGATCGAGGGAAAGAACCGACGCTGGAGAATCTTTGTGAAATTATTGAGTCACGTTTGTTGTTTCCCGACATTTCTGACGCTTTGCTTCATTTCCAGGTCGTCAGTCATGTGACTCAGAACAGAACTTTAACCGGCATCATAATTACAACAAACTAAACTTTGTAATGACCTCGGGAACTCTTCATCACACCATTCATCCTGAAAACCCTGATCCACGCCGCGGTCAGAGACCCTCACAGGTGGTCTCCCTCCAGGGTCAGAGACCCTCACAGGTGGTCAGAGTCCATTATTGGTGACCTTCACCAGTGGTTTTCCCTCATTTTTTGAGACATTCACCAGGGGTCTTCCTCCAGGGTCAGAGACCTTCATCAGTGGTCTCCCTCCAGGGTCAGAACCCTTCATCAGTAGTCTTCCTCCAGGGTCAGAGACCTTCATCAGTGGTCTCCCTCCAGTGTCAGAGACCTTCACCACTGGTCTCCCTCCATTGTTCGAGAAATTCACCAGTGGTCTTCCTCCATTATTGGTGACCTTCACCAGTGGTCTTCCTTCATGGTCAGAGACCCTCACCAGTGGTCGTCCTCCATGATCACAGACCTTCAGCAGTGGTCTTCCTTCATGGTCAGAGACCCTCACCAGTGGTCGTCCTCCAATGGCATCCTTCACTGCTTCATGAGAAGCGAAGCTGGTGGTTCTGATCCACTTTGTTGAGGTGGGCCTTCACCTCGTAGTCAGAGTCATCACGCAGACGTACGTTGACCAGGAAATGTTCCGCTCCACCTTTGACACGGTGCAGCTGCTACGCTTCATTTTTATTCTGAGTGGAGCGTTTAAAGCGTTTCTTGTCAGAGTGAAGAGGGTCCCTCTTGTTTCACTGTGAAACACACCTGATGATAACAAGTAAACATTATTTATTCATGGATCTCTTTCAGGAACTAGAACTACCATCAACCTGAAATTTGGTTTAATCCAACTTGTCAGAATCTCACTTTGTCTTCCATGGAATGATTGACAGGCATAGCAACAGTAACTAAGAGGGGCGGGTCTTAGTGACATCTCAGCAATCAGGATGAAAGAAACAGCCAATAAGCAAAACGTTGGTATAAAATACTTTAATAAATAATAGGATTGTTCTAAGAACAAACAGAAAAAAAAATCCACTAACAAACCAAGACTTTTACCAAATTTTGTACAAAAAAAAAAATTACAATGTTCTGCACATTCAGCCCCTCCTGTGGGACTATCACAATAAAAGGCAAATTTACGGACAGGATATGAATCTGGGCTTTTCAAAGATCTGCATCGGCATTATAAACAAAAACATGAAATATCGAAAACATAATATTCTTCCACAACTGACAGTGATTCACTCTGTCACCACTGCTGTGGAGGTCATGCTAAATGTTTCTCTTCTCGTGTGTTCTTAGTGCAGAAACAGACAAACACTGGACAACAACAACAGCAACGACACAACTTGTTCCCTTCATTAGACCAGAATAGATACACAATGAGAGGGGGGCGGGGCTAAATAGGGGGAAAAGATTTAGGATGCGAAGTCAGCCGCTGGGAAAAGCTTAGATTTGTGTAGATTTTGGGGGGATTGAGACTTCCTCAGAAGAACGGTTTCTCACTCAACCACCTGCTGACAACAGACTAAATGATGTTTCCATCGGAACAGGAAGCTGGAGATTGACAGGCAGCTATCAGATTGTTTCAAGTTCAGGAGGAAGAGAAGACATAAACCAAAGGGAAAAGCTATGTGTGAACTCTGTTAAAGAAAAAAAGTGAACTTATGTTTCACGCCTTCAGATTTTTCAGAGACGTAGTTGCGGCTTTCTCTTTTTACAAGTATCTCCCACTGGAGAAGATCTACCTGCGTCCAGGTGGACCACTATCTCCCACGCTGCTGCTAAGGGGTGTTAAATGTATGTACATGCACGTACAGCTACTCGGATGTGAGATAAAACGTGTGTATAAAACACAGTATCATCAGCATAATGACAACATGGCGGATGGAAAAAGTGGAAAAGGCGGATATAAAGCATTATTTATGTTATTTTTTTAGTGGCATGTGGGTGGAGAAGGGCTATTTAAACAGAAGGTGTGCACATGGACATTCAAACTCAGAGCTGAAGTAAGAAAGGTTAAGTATTTTTATCAGGGTGATTTGGTTTTGTAGATGGAGTGTTCTTTTTTTTTTCTTTTTTTTTTAACCAGATTCCTTAAAAACTTAAAAACTATTATAGATAGAAGAATCCGTCACGTGGGACGGCCCCTAGAATCGGTTTAAGGGAACAAAAGCGCCTCGACAACTCAAATTTCACTCCGACTACTCCGCTCAGATCATAGCACCCTCCCACTCATGATTGACAGGCCAGAGAAACATCTGTAATAATCAGCCAATACGTCAAAGACGAACAATCTCTTTTCTTTTGAAACCAATGCTCACGATCCGACGGGACATTTGGACACAGTCGGAAAAAAAGTCTGTATAAAACCTGTAAAAGTGTCGAGGGACACCGGCAAAAGGAATGACATCATCAAAACAAAAAACAACCACAAAGAACTTATTCTTTAGAATAACTATGATACAAAGCATCACTTAAGTTACTAAATTCAAATATACACAGCCATTTTTTTCTCATATTTACATATGTACATCGCAAGGAAAATAAGCTTTACTGTGGTACGAAGAGTCGTTACTAGAACATCTTTCCCTTTGTGGGTATTTAAATTCTGCATAAACTCTACAGGAGGAGGGACAAGGAGACGCACAGGAGGCGGAAGGCACTTTTCTACCGGAGCAAACACTGAGAAGAATCATCGGTGATTTCGCAAGAATAAGGTCTTTGAAGGCGGAGCACACAAAATGGAAACGCTGTTTTTTTGAGTGTAAACAAAAAGAAAAAAGCCAAGTGTCATACAGTGGATTCTCCGTGCCAAGTGTCAATCAACTCATATAGAATCTGTTTTTTTGTTTTTTTTTGTTTAATATTTTGTTTTTTTTTTCAGTAGAAAAAGACATAAGACGATGAAGAGGAGGCCCGCGGGTTCTCGGGGCTAAGGCAGACGGGAACTGAATGCATCAAACAGTAGAAAATAGAGTTAGCAGCTGCCAGCCAATGTAGTCAAAGGTCAAAGGTCAACGAGAAAAACCAAAAAAGCAGAAAAAAGTGTGTTTTAGCTCTAAGTGGACGACGGCGAGAGAGTCTGTAAACACTCGGAGAAGAAGGTGTCGTTGTGATGAAGGTGAAATCCAGAAGCCGTGTCGTTTCTGTGCTGCAGGTGAAAAAAGAATTAAATAAGGCGTGACGAAGGGGAAAAAAGAGAAAATGAAATCTTTTAAGAGTAGAAAAAGTCATTGAAGACATTGAAGTTTGTTTTTGACTCAGGAAGGTCCCTCCTCGTCCTCCTCCTCCTCCTCCTCCTCGCCCGTTCATACGTAGTGTTCTTTGATGTCCTCGCTGAGTTTGGCAGCGTTCAGGTTTTTACAGCGGTTGTCTTTGGGGCTGTACGCCGTCCGGTGCGGCGCCTTGATCGGAGCGCTGTGCGACGTGCGGATGACTCCCTTACCCTTCATCCTCCTGTCCACAACCGCCGCTTTCGAGCATTTCTGTGGCGGACACTTCTCGCCCGGCGCCCTCTCCCCGTTCTCCTCCTGCTCCTCCTCTGGCTCCTCTTCCTCCTCGCCCTCCTCCCCGTCGCACGTCCTGTCCGAGGGGCCCATCAGTTTCTTGCATTCGTACTGAACGTCTTTGTCGCGGTTGACCTTGAGGGCGCCGCTCCGCAGGGGCTCCAGCTGGTTGTTGACCGTCGTGTCCTCGGATCGGGCCGCCCTCTCGCGCTCTTTCTTTCTCTTGCGGGTCCACCAAATGCAAACGACGATGCAGAAGATCCAGAGGGCGCTGAAGAGCACGCAGAGCACCGGGACCAGGTAGCCTACGGGAGGAAGTCCAAAGGAGGATTTTATTAACCTGAGATATGGGGTTAAATATCCCTGGGATGTTATTCCACAACATCACAGAAAACTCTTAAAGATCCCCGCTGCAGATACTTCGTTAAACACGATAATGAAAAAAAATTACTTCGAGGCTCATTTTGACACTTTTCTACAAACATACACTGTAAAAAGTGAATTTTTTTGATGAACTCAAAAAGTTGCTTCGACCGTTAATCAATTAAATGAAGAATTTATAACTTAAATGAATCAGCTAGAAATACTTTATTTAATTTAGGTTACTAGTGGAAGTGATTTATTTAATATTATCAACAATTGTTTTTACAGTGCAGTTCATTTTTTTTTTTCTCTCACAACTATACCTTCAAAAAAACCTAAAATTTACAACATTAAATAAATATTTCTTTATTATTAGTGCAAAAATCTGACACTTTTTTTTTAAGTATTACAGATCGTAAACAAATTCTTTTTTTTAGAGTGTAGAGCATCGTGCGAGGAAGGATTGGATGCGTTTTGGGAAAGGTTAGTTGCATAATTCCTCCACTAGGGGGAGCATTATCGTCAAAAGTATTCAGGCCCTACTTTAACAACAGTTGGTCGATGTACTCCAAATCTGGTGGAGATGAATCGACTCGATCTTTTATATCTACAATTTTACGCTAATAGTTCATGTTTTACTCACTAGGGGGAGATTTTAGTGTGAAACACAGGTTCTGGTCCGTAACTTCCCGACCATCAGTCCAGTCGTGTCTAAATTTATCTCCTAAGAATCGACTCCAGGAAATCTGTCTGGTTTTATTCCTGAACTCAGAAGAACTAGTTTAACTGTATTTATCTTCATCATTGAGTCACTATGGGATCTGATCCTATGACAGACTGATGACATCATAGAAACAGTTAGGTTGAGTCACTATGGGATCTGATCCTAGAACAGACTGATGACGTCATAGAAACAGTTAGGTTGAGTCACTATGGGATCTGATCCTAGAACAGACTGATGACATCATAGAAACAGTTAGGTTGAGTCACTAAAGACTGTTTGAGATT
>VRLP01008974.1:0-14572 GCA_009660295.1 Lophius piscatorius
GAGAGAGAGAGAGAGAGAGTGTAGGAAAGAGGAGAGAGTTAGAGAGAGAGAGAGAGAGAGTGTAGGAAAGAGGAGAGAGTTAGAGAGAGAGAGAGAGAGAGTGTAGGAAAGAGGAGAGAGTTAGAGAGAGAGAGAGAGAGAGTGCAAGAAAGAGGAGAGAGTTAGAGAGAGAGAGAGAGAGAGTGTAGGAAAGAGGAGAGAGTTAGAGAGAGAGATTCTGCGTTCATCACAAATGTGACCTCTTCTCCAAAGAGGCGACCTTAAAGTTTACAGACGGGGATGTTGAGACTTTCTGCTACGTTTTCTCTGGACTGCGGAGGTTCTGGTAAACACTGAGCGGTTCCTACAGCTTCTCATGCACACTTCAGTGACTGATGACTCTTTTGGGTCGGGCTCTGATGAAGGCACCAGACCGTTTCTGCTCGTCACTCCGCTGAGCCCGACCGGACCGAGTTACCGTGACTCGGTCCGAAAAGCCCGATCTGCGCGGCGTAAAGCGGACCCTGCAGGAGATAAGAACTCACAGCAGAATTCTAATCAGCATCTCGGCCAAACGTTAAGCACCGAAGGTGTTTTTCCACGAAGGGCCGTAAATCAGGGTGAGGCTCGGGGGGCTTTTGGACTCATCAGGGCCAAACGCTCGCACAGAGCCCTGCCGACCCGGGTCGGCGGTCCTGACGCTCTCCATGGCTTTCTGCGGTTCAACAGGAATTCTGCCCAACCCCGTTTACATGTGAATGGCGTGATTAAAGCAGATTCAGAACCCGGGCAGAAGCCTCCTGGCGGGCGCTTCAGCTGGAGGCGGGTTACCGGTTGAAGAAGGTTCTAGGGATTCCTGGGCGAATGACGGAACTTAATTGTCTCATTGCTTCAGTCTTTTCCACCACAGTTTTTGGGTCTGGCCTCAAACGCTCCAGCGTTGGGATGTTCTGGGAAGGACGTCAGACTTTGATGCGGTCAGATTTACGACATGGCGGTTGAAAATAGCGCTGCGGAACACGCCGTCTACGACAGGAGTGCATGCAGACGCGGACGCAGCGGTTCTGGATCGTTAGCCATTATGTTATTAAGCTCTTACAGTCTAAAGATAAAGCCGAGCGGCGGGCTGACGTGTGGGCGGGCTGAGTCACGGCCGTCACACGGTGCTGCTCGCCTCATCGGACCCTTTGGGGCTCGCTGCCAACTCAACCCTTCAAACTTTGTGGTTCCGGTTTGGAGTTCTGTCGGGTTTAGACCGGTGAAGGTCGAAGGTCGAAGCTTCTGCGGGTTTGACTTTGCATCGCCTCATTTAATGATGTGTGCGGTCCACGTGGCCCATCCTCCTCAGGAGTCAGGGGGCGGAGTTTCAGTTTGAACACGTGGTCCCAGATTCCCCTTCCATGAGGGTCTTTCAGCTCCTTCACACGACAGAGGGTAACGGGGGCTGGAGCCTATCCCAGCAGACATTGGGCCAGAGGCAGGGTTCACCCTGGATGAGTCATCAGGTCATCGTAAGGTCGTCATGTAGAGTCAGGCGCCGAACAGGGCGTGAAAACGGTTCTAGCAAACAACAAAGCCTAGAAATAACATAAACTAGTCCGAGCGAGGGTCTCCACCAAAGGGAAAGTCCCCCATCCCCTGCGTTGTATGTATAGAGTTTTGATATAATTAAATATGAATTATAACTGTTTCTTCACAAATGGGCGGCGGCCCACCAACGACGCTCCTGACAAACATTTGTCATCGGCGTTCCCCTGAGGGGAAGTCGGGCCGTGTGGCGTCACGTTAGTTGTTCTAGTAGCTGAAGGGGAACAAATGGTTTGTAAATAATCCGCTCTTCAGTCTGCGGGAAAGAATCTCCAGCATGTCATTAAGGCTAAAGGGATGATGTCATCGGGATGAAAGTGCGGGTATGGAGTTCTGAAGGCGTGACTCTTCTCGCTCCAGAATCTGAACCTCCGGCGTTCACGTCACCAGGTTCCGATCCACAAGTCAGACTATGAAATGACTCCAAATGGAGCTGGATGCAGGACATTTTGTTCTCCTCGCAAACTACAACTGCTATTTATTAGCGTCGTCACCCTCTCTTGCGGTTCTGTTTTGCCCCCCTACAGTACCCGACAAAGGACCTCGTACCAAAGGGTCTCAGATCGGACCTGGCATGTCCTCTGAAGGCTGGACACGGAAGTCTTACATTCATCGTCTGTTCCGGGACCCCGTCCCCTCCTGGAGCTCGGGCGGACCCCCGCGGCGGTCCGCTGACACCATTGATCTTCACACACATCCTCTCTGCTTTACCTGTGAGGACACATATTTACACGGGGCTCTGGTCCTCAGAAGGACAGAACTTTTGACGTGGCCCCCTCCAGGCGGGACGCCGTCATCTGCAAGTCATTTTAGCGTCCTTCTGTCATTACTTCTATTTATAGCGCAGATACTCACACACACAGACAGGAAGTACTTTTATTCATATCACAGTGAGTCAAAGACTTGTCAAATAAAACCCCCCTGATTGTTCATGTCTTCTTAGAGTCCCGCCCATAATGTCCCTGTCGTCCCGTAGACCGTCCAATGACCACCCGCCTCAAGCCTTATTAATGACGTGAAGAAGAAACAACTAATTAAAGGCAGGGGTTCTGGAGCCGGACCCCCACCAGCTGCCCATCCTAGAATCAAGACTCCCACAGAGACTCGGTCTAACTGAGTTCCTGCTCAGTCAGCCAGAACCTCCAGCCTGTTCTGCTCCCCCTGCTTTCCTGAGGTCCGTCTGCAGAGATCCTCACTCATCAAGGTCCGGCTGATCCGCAGGCCTCCAGAACAAGTCAGCTGGACTTCCCCACCGATCCAAGAGGTGTCCTCAGTTCTGACTGACCTGAGGTCATCAACACCTTGCGGTTGAGCCGTCCAGAACTGTTGTGGGTCGTTAAGGGTGTTGTAGTCACAAGTTGATCCCTCCCAAGCATCATGTCAGTCGTTAGAGTCCGGCTCCTGAGGCGGACTACCTAGGCGTTGCCTGTTTCTGCTCTCCCTGAGGTCCGTCAACATAGATTCTCAGTCATCTGGGTCATCTGTGGGCCTGGAGGACCTGTCAGCGGCTCTTCTTCAGCACCTCCCATCCAGGAGGTGTCCTCAGTTTTGATGGACTAATGGGAGGTTCCAGGTTTTCAACCTCTTGTTGGGTCATTAGCACCTCTTCATTGTCCAACCGCGTACAAATGTGGACACAAGCGGGTCCTCAATCATTTGGGTCATCGAGGTCAGAGCCGGACATGATCTACAATGGTCGTCTAGGTGGACCCAAACCCATCCAGGCCCGGCAGAACCGAAGGCCTTAACTAGAAGCCAACATGACTCTTTGAGTTTGAAGAATTTTCCTTTTTCATCTGAGAGGGATCGTCAGTCCGACTGACGGGTTTGTAAAGGTTCGTGTAACAGCTGTTGTTTGTGAACCTCGTTGGGGGCGTGGCTCCAACCCATGGTCAAAAACCCGCGGACCGCCAGCCCACGGTTCACGTTTCTCACAGGAACTCCCCGCTCCTAAAGCCTCTGGTGAAGTTCCAGACTCTGAGAGATTCTGGGTTTGTTGGACTTTTTGGTTGACAGTAACTTGAGTTCTGACCACAGTAACGTCTGTCCTGGTTCTGTTGGGCCGCGGCGGAGCTTCGGCGCTCTATGAGATCTTTCTCCTGATTAATATGATATTCCATTCACTCAAATTGACACCTGTACATTTTAAGCACCGCCCCTTTAAAAGTGCGTTACGCTGATGAACAGGTCACGTGTTTTTAGACGTGTGTTTTTAGACGTGTGTTTTTAGACGTGTGTTTTTAGACGTGTGTTTTTAGACGTGTGTTTGTAGACGTGTGTTTTTAGACGTGTGTTTTTAGACGTGTGTTTGTAGACGTGTTTTTAGACCTGTGTTTTTAGACCTGTGTTTGTAGACGTGTGTTTTTAGACCTGTGTTTGTAGACGTGTGTTTTTAGACCTGTGTTTGTAGACGTGTGTTATTAGACGTGTGTTTTTAGACGTGTGTTTGTAGACGTGTGTTTTTGGACGTGTGTTTTTGGACCTGTGTTTTTGGACCTGTGTTTTTAGACCTGTGTTTTTAGACCTGTGTTTTTAGACGTGTGTTTGTAGACGTGTGTTTGTAGACGTGTGTTTTTAGACGTGTGTTTGTAGACGTGTTTTTAGACCTGTGTTTTTTTAGACGTGTTTTTTTAGACGTGTGTTTTTAGACGTGTTTGTAGACGTGTGTTTTTAGACCTGTGTTTTTAGACGTGTGTTTGTAGACGTGTTTTTAGACCTGTGTTTTTAGACGTGTGTTTTTAGACGTGTGTTTTTAGACGTGTGTTTGTAGACGTGTGTTTTTAGACGTGTGTTTGTAGACGTGTGTTTTTAGACGTGTGTTTTTAGACGTGTGTTTGTAGACGTGTGTTTTTAGACCTGTGTTTTTAGACCTGTGTTTTTAGACCTGTGTTTTTAGACGTGGTATTTGTGTCCCTTTGACTTTATTTTGAAAAGCTCCAGCTCCTTCCTCCTGCTGATTCTTTGGGCGGGGAGTCACGTGACGCGCCTGAACGCACATGTGTGTGTGATTTGTTACATTTCATTTGTGTTTAACTTTGATCTCAGTGTCTCCATGTCTGAGGATCCTTTTTCCTCCGAGGGCATCTTGTTTTTACGGCGCTGCAGGAATTTATTTACAGTGAAGTTTGAGAAATGTAGAGTTGATTAGACTTTGTTGTCCATATTTGTGCCGCATACAATCAGGATTAGTCAGTTTATGAATCCTTTTATGTTTTTACCGAAGCAGCTGGAGGTTTTTGTTTGTTCTGTCTTAGAAATGTTCGGCGGCTGAACGCTGCAGTCTGAACATTCCTGTTATCTATCTAAATGAGAAAAGTAGAAACGTATTTACAGACTTTTACCAAAGGAAAGACAAATAAACATACAGACGGGTTTGTTTCTTCAGTTGGTTTTGTGTTGTCTGAAATGTTTTTTTTCCACATGTCATTAATTACTGCACTGTAAAAAAATTCTGTTCTGTAAAAAACATACTGAACCGTAAACCAGCAGGAAGTCTGACCCAGTCAGGTCACAGGTTCAGACTGTATTATTGTTTACTTTGGACTTTAATGGCAGAATCACCAAATGGGTTTTGAAAACAGTTGAGTCAACATGTTCAAGACTCCGCCTCCCCTCGCCTCCACCCGCCTCCACTCTTATATATAAGCCTTTACGTGCGTCGACTCAGCTGTGGTCGTTTGTACAGTTTCTGTGACTCCGGTGGGTTCTGGTCTCAGTGGGTTTGTCATCAGAACTGCCGAGTCATGTTCCAGCCTTCTTTTCTGCGTTAGCAGGTTCCTCCAGTGATGTCATCGCTTTGATCACATGACGCTGCTGAGTTCTCGCTGGTTGCGGAACCAAATGATTCCTTTTGTAAGCTTTGCGTCGTCGCGGTTTGCGTTGGCCCCTGCGAGGGTCTCGGGTGTTTTATTTTGAAATGAGTTGAGGCTAAAAAATCCAGTCTAAATAAATCAACGTCTCTCAAAAACATTTTGTTTTTAGATCAGACGCGTCAGGACTGTAAATTTAGAAAATCATTTCTCTCATTATCCGGCGCTGTCGGAGGTTCTGGACAGTAAATCTTCACACAAACAACTTCAACCGCTTGTTTTTTTGTTGCTTTCTTTCTTTGTTTGGAAAAAACAAAATCTCCTGTCCAAACCACAACGACTTCAAGATCTGTGATTAGGAGAGGTTCAAGTCCCGTAGTGTGACTGAGGCTCATTATCCCGCCGCTCATTTATGCCTTCGACTGCGTCTTCACTCTGTTTGGGGGGACGGTACCGCTCTCAGATCTGGAACCGCAGATCGGATCATCGGGGACGGCGGCGGCGGCTGAACTCAAGTTTTATGCCTTCATTTGTTCACAACAATTAAAATAAACGTCGTTGGGATCGACTTCCTGTTTGCAGATGTCATTGGTTTCATTGTGAGGAAAAGAACCTCTCGTAACGAACAGTGCAGGTCCAGCTGGAGGTTCTGGTCCTCCAGGTAAGCTGCAGGGCAATGAGATAAGGCAGAGCCCCAATGTGGGGGCGCAGGTTCAACCGGAGGTTAAAAAAAAAAGGTCAGGAAACCGTCGACCTCAAGTTTTTAAAGCTGAAATGAGTTTTAACAACTTTGAACTGTTTATGGATGAGCTTTACTCTGGAGGCCGTCAGTTCTCCCACTTTCTTTCAAGCCAACTTTTTTACAGTGTACGATGGTGTGCGAAGTGTACGAACCCTTCATGGGTTCGAGTCACTCGGGATGGGACTCAAGTGACGACTCAATCGCATCGCTGTCCGGTCCTGGCGGCAACAAGGTATTCCAGATTTCCGTCTCCCCAGCAACACTCTCCAGCTCATCCCACAGGATCCTGTTGTGTTCCCAGGCCGGCGGATTCCTTCTGTTCCTCCTCCTGCATCCTGATCAGACGATCAGCCGGATCTATTAGACGGAGCACCTCACCTTCCCTCTAAGGCTAAGCCCCGCCCCCATACAAAGGAAGCTGGGGGCGGGGCTTAGCCTTCAGTTCCTCCAGATGAGGGCCGGAGCGCTGATCCACTGCTATTGAGCGCTTTCCTCTCCTCAGAACCGGCACAAACTTTTGTTTAGCTCCAGATGCTGTGATGGGCACCAGTAGTTCTGTCATGGTACCGGTGAGACCGCCGGGCAACAGCGCTGGGGAGGGTGCGTGAGCTGCTGCAGGTTCATGGTGAACATCTGAAGGTCCAACCAAACACCTTATAGCAGCTTCAAAGTCTAACAAGGCAGAGGAGGAGAAATCGCTGGGCTCCGGCCGACCTTTGACCTCCTGCCTCATGTATCACGGCTTTCATAGAGCCAGCATTTTTTCCTCGGCGCGAGGAAATGAGTTCCTGCTGCGTCGTCTCCTCCGCGCTGAATGGAGTTGCTCCAGCGTCCTCGACCCCCGAAGTTCCTCCTCAGGGGCTGGAGGAGCTCAGAGTCCGTTTTGGAATGACAATTTAAATTTGAGAGTTTAAAAAGGAGGTCCAGAACCAGGAGATCCGACTCAAATGATGGAGACATTAAAGGAACATTTCACCCAAAGATGCAAAGAATCTACAAATAAGCGAGATTCCGTGATGCGGAGGACGGGTTGAGACGGAACCAGAGGGTCCACTGGGGCGACCCGTAAGGGCAACGGCCCAACAGAACTTTGACTTCAATTCAACTTCGTTATTGTAAAATTGAATATTTTCTAAGAGTTCAACCACTCTCCTAAAATAATGACTTCTTCTTGTAATATTATAAATATTATTCTCATTTCTAACTTTTTCTATTCTCTTAAAAAAACCTTTGATGTAAATGATGTGTTTTTATGAATGTTAATCGTTGCTCATACATTCGTCTTAAATGTATGATTTTATTGTCACGAGTGAATAATGGGCGTGTCTTTGTGAGCTGATGACATCATCAGGTGTGAAAGGAGGAGGCGCAGGCCGCCGCGGTTTGTGTACATCCTTTAAACTTTAATGTGAAGCAGAAAACAGAACAATACTGTAAAATAAATTAGATTAGAAAAATGCCACAAGCACATTGGATTTGTACAACAAAGCAACGCAACATAGGGGAATCTTCAACTTCCATATATACAGAATAAAAAATAGACTTTTTATTCTTTGTCCACTTCGTTCAGTGTCAGTATTTTTTTGTCTCCATAAAAAGAACAAAGTGGACAAATACAAACACTTCTTCTAGTCCCTTTAGTTTTCTTGTTTGTTTTTCTTCATGTTGCTCCTTGTTGGGGCTTTTTTTCTGCATTGACATTTTTTATTTGCATCCATGAACACAGTTTGACCCACAGAGTCCAGGAGGAGGAGAAGAAGAGGAGGAGGAGGAGGAGGAGGAGGGTCCACTCAAGTAGAAAACAAGAAGGACAAAAGAAAGGTAAAATAAAAACACAACATGTGTGACCGCGTTCAGGATGGGACCAGAACTTTTGGTGAAAGAACACCGACAGAACGACGACACTCTGAACCGATTGTCTCCGTCAGCCGGCGATGAGATCAAACCAAAGCATTGTGGGAAATGAAGTTGTGCAGGCAGAGAGAGAAAAAAAAATAAAAATCACAATGCAATAAAAACGTCATTAATCTGCAACAAAAACTAAAAGCATAAATAAAACTCTTCATGAAGGCGAGTTCTCCGACGCTCCGACACATTTTCACGCAAACGGAATCATTTTTTCGCACAAAGTGGAAAAAAATATGGTCGTGAATGTTTTCGAGCTTCATTGAAGGGACATTTTCCCTGTCACTCAAACGTGTTCACAAACTGGACTCTTTGGCGTTCCCAAGCAACTGAACGCGAAACCAGAGTTTCTCCTCAGAACCCGGGCCTTTCAGGTTCGTCGCTTAAAGATTCTGACAGCAGAGATTCTGGGTCACGTGGAGGTTTAGAAGACGTAAAGTTGGAATCGTACGAGAATAAAGTCAGAACTTCATCAGAACTAAAAGTGAGACGTCTCAAACACGAAGCCTAGAAGGACGACTTTAGGAGGATTGTCTGTTTAATGTCTGTTTAATTAGGACTTTATTCTCATCAAACTGCTACTTTTTCTGTAACTTTGTCGTTTTCTTTTCTCCTTAGAATACAACTTTGTTTGTTCTTGTAATATAAGTTTACTAGAAATGTATTTTCATCATTTCTATGTGATTTGAACTTAATTCTGAAAAATAAGATTTTTTTTTTTTTTGTATTATTAGGACTTTTAATTGATTCAAACTTCATTCCTTCTTACAATCCCATGATTATCCTATAATTCTCATGTATTCTTACTTTTTCTTAATCACAATCACAACTGACTTCATTTACATAATATTAGAATTTTTCTCATGATATTAAAACTTTATCCTTGAATTATTACGACTTCCTGGATTCAAACCGTTTAGTCGTTAAGACAAAACGATGCTTCTTTCCTCGTTTGGATTCTATCCTCCTGTGACTTTATTCTTCTACAGTTTGAACTTCATTCTTGTTTCATGACTTTTTCTTAACTGCAACTTTACTGAAGAAAACATTTGGATGTAAGTCTTGTTTTGTAAAATCATCATTTATCCTCAGATTCTCACATTAGTACGACGTTTTTCTCCTAAAACCTCAACTTTTCTGTTCAGTTAACTTGTTTCTCGTAATCCTGACTTTATTCTCATGGAAGTCAGAATTCCAGCTTATATTTTTCCTCTAAATTTGGGACATTTTATTTCCTGTGAAGCCCTGGTCAAGAAGAAATGTGACGTTAAACGTTGCTTTGATTCCTGGAGGCTCGTTTTTCTGCTTAATTCAATCGAAAATGAACCAAAGTGCAATTTTTTTTCTGACTTTAACAAATGTTTCAAATAAAGTGTCAGATTGAAAACTCCGACACAAAATGCAAGTTTCCCTGAACGGGTGCGTGAAAACCTGGGACTGAAGCCATGTGACTTTCATGATTCTCTTGGCTAATGCTAACGCTACAAGCTAACATACTGTAAACATCCAACAGAGACAAAGATATAAGGTTGATTTAATTTTTGTTCTTGTGCTTTAAATCTGCGATGTTGTTCTTTTTCATGTGATTCTTGGATAATAGCGGTACTAGCTCACTGTTAGCTAGCTAGGACAATGAGCTAGGCTAACAGGGACATAAAAAACGACCACTGCTTTGCACGCTCATGAGTTATTCTTTATGTCTTAGTTCAGTCAAATGTAAATGTTTTTTTTGTTCTAGTAGCATCCGATGGGACAGACAGGAAGTTCCTCACGGTTTCCATTTCTCTTAGCGCTCTGGCTAACTTTCGTATTACCAATGCCGAGTTAAAAATGTTTTTGGCATTACACAAATGTGAATTTAATCTATATTCGCTAGCTCTCTGTGGCTATTGAGTGGCTAGCATTGCTAGCCATCAAACATGCTAGCTGTTGACGCGTCGACTCAATGTTTGATTCCAGGTCTTCTGATTTAGAGATTTCAACTGTAAAAGATATTAATTGGTGCTTTAATGAATAAATTCTCTGTTTTACCAAGGAACAATTTACGTTTTACATTTAAAAACATAGACATGGATGTGCTGACGGTTTTTTGGACTTTATTTGCATACTTAAAGTCCAACGAAAATAAATAAATAAATAAATAAGCAGTTTTTCTGCTAATCAGATTTTTTATTTTCTGGCAGTTTGGGGGACAATAAAGACCTTCATGTTGTGATTTGTAGCATCTCAGTGGCTTCTCCGCCCAGGCTACATATAAACAGGTACAATTAGCATGCGTTAGCTTAGCATGCCTCTTTTGAATTGTCTAATAGCTACGAACTTTTTCAAATCTCACAATTTAGTTTTTTGAAACTTGAGTAATTCAAACCAGTGACTTCACGTCACCTTGACTCCGCCCTAAACAGGAAGCTCCGGTCTGTCCTCTCTCCGACGGTGGCTAATCTGAGCATGAGCGTCGCTATAGTGCAAAAGATGAAAAACGTTTGTAACGTTTTTTTAAAACAAACAAAATGCAGCCAAACAAGAAATATCAACAACAAAACCAATAATATTATTAATATAATTACTGACAATAATAACATCCACATGGTAACCATGGTAACATAAAGACGTGTTTGGTTCCAGCAGCCGGGCCAACTTGTTTCTTTCAAGTATCTCTCAACACGCACACACACACAGATGCAAACGCACACACACACACTCACACAAACACACAAACACGCACACACACACAGATGCAAACGCCCCAAAAATAATACAAATAGTCTTCCTCGTACGTTTTGACAAAAGTAAACAAAAACAAGTAGAATAAGATCATAATACGTGAAACAAGTTGCATAGTTTTGAGATTTTTTTTGTTAGTAGTTTTTCAGGCACCCCGTCTCTTGAGGATCCGAAGGGTCGAGTGGTGCTTGAACGTCTCATACACATAAATAAGCCACGCCCCCTCCGCTCGTAACAAAAATATATTAGATAATCTTTTTTTTATCCTTTTTTTGTTTGTTTTCGTTTTCTGAAAGTGCCGTCGAGACTCTTTCTGAGTCGGAGAAGTTCCCAGAGTTGGCGACTCGACGCTGCCATCGCCTCCCTCTGGGTCCAGAAGTCCTCCTCCTAGCCTGTCCTCTGCAGTCCAGTCTCATCCGGACCGACCCGGCCGTTTGTTTACGAGCAGCCGCACTCCTCCACGATCATGTTCTGGATGTCCTTCTTGATGATCTTCTGCTCCTCGTTGTAGTAGAGCATGGACATGGCTCGTAGCCGGGTGGGCACGCAGCACGACCGCAGGTTCTGGAAGGGGCTGTAGCCCCGCATGCGGTAGTGACTGATGACGGTGGAGTGGAAGGACAACGTGGACCCGGTGATGCTCGCCACATGGGACGGGCACTCCCCCTCGCAGTAGTTGCCGTGGTAACCGGGCGGCGCGATTATCCAGTCGTTCCATCCGATGTCTTTGAAGTTGACGTAGAACTGGCGTTTGCAGCAGACCCGGACCTTCCCGTCGCATTCCAGCCCGCGCTTCCTGCGCCGCCGTGGGTCGCCGCCATCTTCGGGTCGGACCACAACCATGAGGAAGGGGCGGTGGGATTGTTCCCGCTGGCTGGCGCGCTGCGACGTTTCCGAATTACCGGAGACCAGAACCAGCGTTGCGCCGGCGTCGGCGCAGAGCGGGCAGGACACCCTGAGGATCAGCGTCGTGCCCTCGGTGCTCTCCAGCAGCGCCTGCACCGCCGCCGACACAGAGAAGGTGTGCCATCCACTGCGACGGGTGTCCACGTTTTTCTCGGCCAGGAGAACGTCGTCCTGCGGTGAAGACGGGCGACCGTTGGGAAGACGACGCTGCTGGAAGAGGCGGATGGTGACTTTGGCGCGACTGCGGTTGGTCTTGGCCAAACGGAGGAAGAGCCAAACGTTGGCCTGCTCCACCAGAGAAAGGTCGCCGCCTTCTTTAGAGAGCACGAAGTTGACCACGCCCTGAGAGTCACCTGAGAGACAGACAGAAACGCAGACGGTTAAGCCCCGCCCACAACTACGATGTCCCACATGTTCCACTAAATATGCAAAATATAAAGAATCGCACCGTCAAAGTTACAGTTTTACCGCTAAATAAAAGAATGTCAGAAATGTAAAACTGTAAAGAGAGATTTAAGATTTATTAAAGGATGATTTAAACCCTGGTTTAAACAAAGGCTCCCCCACACACACACACACATACAAACACACGCACACACACACACACACAAACAAACACACGCACACACACACACACACAAACACACGCACACACACACATACAAACACACACACACACCAACACACACAAACACACGCACACACACACCAACACACACACACACACATACAAACACACATACATACAAACAGACAAACACACAAACACACACGCACACAAACATACACACAAACACACACACACACACACACATACATACAAACACACACACACACACACATACAAACACACACACACACTGGACTCGGTCGGAGTTTTCTGGAGTCTGTAAATCTGTTCCGGTTCATCCTGGAGACGTTCGGAGCTGAAAGCGTGTTTCTTTGATTTCGGGTCAGGTTTGTGCAGCAGCTGACGACTAAACACAGATTTATTTTCCTGGATGGATCTGAGAGGAGCTGCTGGTACAACCTCAGAACCTCTCCACCAGCCGATCATGTTTATCCTCATCCAGTAAAAGAGAGAAATAAGGCAGAGATCAAACAGCAGCTCAGTGAAGTCCATTCAGTATAAGACAGAACTAACCAACGCCTCCTGGCCCGGTTTCCCGTCAGGTCATCACATCTGAGAGCAGTGATACCGTGATGGCGCTACTACGGACCTTCCCTCGGTCATCATCAGCGGACCCGCCGGTTCAGTCTGCGGTCAAATGGACCCACGGCCTCTTTAGCAGTTGTTATTGTGGCTGAAAAGTATTCATGAGCCCGGTAGAACCAGAGAATCTGGAGAATCACTCTGACCCACATCACGTCTTCTGATGATGTCATAGCGTCGTGTTCGTCCAAGCTCGGTCTGCTTCAACAAAGTTTCAAGCTCCACTCTTCGACCCGGCATAAAGATGATTTAAGGAAAGTGTGGATCCAGGCGCTGATCCGGTTTGTCACCATCACATAACGACCTCATGGCCTCCGTATGGGAGAACCCTCACCGTCCTGAAGAAGTCTGATCTGATAGAACCTTTACTTGTAATTGGACCAAAGCCTAAATCCACTGAGTCAGACTCTAGATTCCCAAATGTTCCATAAAAACATCTCCTGCCCTCAAACCAGCTCCAAACCGGTCTTTAACGTTTCCTGGACAGACAGCGAGCTAATCACCGGTTTAAGACCCAATTACTGTCCACCGCCGTTACGTAACGTCTTTACATCACCTCTATCTCTCTCTCCACCTCTCTACCTCTCTCTCAACCTCTCTACCTCTCTCTCCACCTCTCTACCTCTCTCTCTCTACCTCTCTCTATCTCTCTCTCCACCTCTCTACCTCTCTCTCAACCTCTCTACCTCTCTCTCTCTACCTCTCTCTATCTCTCTCTCCATCTCTCTCTCTCAACCTCTCTACCTCTCTCTCCACCTCTCCACCTCTCTCTCCACCTCTCCATCTCTCACCCTCTCTTCCTCCCTCTAACCTCTTCTTTAACTCTCCCTCTCCCTCTCCTTCTCTCTCCTGCTTTCTCGCTCTCTCTATTTCTCTCCCTCCCTCTATCTCTCCCTCCCTCTATCTCTCTCTCCCGGCTGGTGGGCGTCCATAGAGAAAATCCGAGTCACGATTTGGGAGTGTGACTATCCATCGGCGTGAACGGCGTGGCCTCTCTCTCTCTGTGTTTGTGTGCGGGGGCGGCCGACACTTTAGCGAAACCATTCGGAGGCGATTCTCTCGCTTACATCATCGTCACTCCGCTGAAAAAATAAATCCTGTTCATTCATCGTTTCAAGCTGCTGGACGGAGTTTGAGCTCCTGCGGCTTTAAAACGACAAGGAAAGCGATCTGTTAGCGTGACGCTCCTCGAGACCCGATCCGGCCCGCTCCAGCACCAAACATCGATCCCTGGAGGTTCTGACTGACGACAGATCATTATAAAGTGATTGTCGTATCATAGATTATTATTTCATCAGACTCTGGAAATGTAAATCTGAAAAGAATCATTCAGTATCTCACAGGTGTTCCGTAACACCTGTGAGATACCAGTAACTGGTACCAGATACCAGATACCAGTAACTGTCACTGGTTACTGGACTGAGCCCGGATCCACTTTGGGTTCTCCTGTTTGCTGTGAAAACCCGGTTTTATGCTCTGTCAGGAGGATTCATCGGTGTTTCAGGCCCGTTTGATGACAGTTTGAAACTGTCCCTTAGATTAGCCTCTTTCTTATCCGCTAAACCTGCGGATGATGCTAACCTGCAGCAACTAGCAGCTAGTAGACATAATCAGCAAGTAGCAGCTATCAGCTAATTGCTGTTAGCAGCTAGTAGATATAATCAGCAAGTAGCAGCTATCAGCTAATTGCTGTTAGCAGCTAGTAGA
>VRLP01008975.1:0-14566 GCA_009660295.1 Lophius piscatorius
AAACATTTATATTTAACGTTTGTATTCAAAACATTTATATTTAACGTTTGTATTCAAACATTTATATTTAATGTTTGTATTAAAACATTTATATTTAACGTTTGTACTCAAAACATTTATATTTAACGTTTGTATTCAAATGTTTTAATTTAACGTTTGTATTCAAATATTTTAATTTAACGTTTGTATTCAAAACATTTATGTTTAACGTTTGTGTTCAAACATTTATATTTAACGTTTGTGCTCAAAACATTTATGTTTAACGTTTGTATTAAAACAGTTATATTCAGCGTTTGTATTCAAACATTTATATTTAACGTTTGTATTCAAACATTTATATTTAACGTTTGTATTCAAACATTTATATTTAACGTTTGTATTTAACTTTAAAATTTAAGAAATTGATATTTAACATTTATATTTAAAAAATGTATACCTTAGGCTTATATATGAAACTTTTATATTTAAGTTTACAATATTTATATTTAAAACATTCATAATAAACATTTTAATTAACGTTTATATTTAAATATTTATATTTAACCTTTATATGTAAAGTTCCTATTTAAAGTTTCTATTTAAGTTTAACTAAGTCAGGAGAAGTTATCAGACAAACACTAAACTAGGTCAGAGTAAGTTCCCACACAGACACATTAAATTATGTCGCAAGAATGTGTTTGTCTATGTGTATCTGTGTGTATGTATGTGTGTATATATTTATATGTATATGTCTGACTGTGTGTCTGTGTATATGTGAATCTGTGTTTGAGTGTATATATGTATTTGTGTGTATGTGTTAGTGCATATGTGTATCTGTGTTTATATGTGTATATATATGTGTACCTGCTCGTATATGTATTTTGTCTGTGTGTAAATGTGTGCGTTTGTCTTTGTATATATTGTGTGTGTGTGTGTCTGAATGTATTTGTTTGTGTGTGTGTGAATTTATGTGTTTGTATATATTGTGTGTGTGTGTGTGTCTGAATGTGTTTGTGTGTTTAGGGTTTTAAGTGCAGCCATTAGACGTTTTCTTGTCCACAGTAAACAAATCAAACATGTTCTGTTGACATCTGGAGGTCATAAATCCATGAGAGTGAATGTTGAGATGATTCAGTAAAAGTGCATCGTTTATTCCTACGTGTTACTGATTACCACAGGAAACCGCCTGTCCTCAGTCTGTCTGTCACTCAGACCTGCTGCTGCTCTGAAGATGATGGCGGTATTAAAAAAGTAAGCCTCCATGATCTTAGGTATTTAAATTTAATTATCTCCACCATATATATATGTATCTATCTATCTATATACATACATATATGTATGTATATATACATATATATATATACATACATATATGTATATATACATACATATATGTATATATACATACATATACGTATATATATATGTATATATACATATATGTATATATACATACATATATGTATATATACACATATATATATGTATATATACATAGTGTATATGTGAATCTGTGTGCTTTTGTGGCTTCCACAGATGGTCATATTGTTTTGGGTGTGTGAGGGGCGGCCGGTGAGTCTGTGGTCTGGCGGGACTCTGGTTTCATCCATGTGCAGTGAAACACTGGAAGCTCAGAAGGTTTCAGGTTGATACCTCTGGGATTTTTCTCCTTCAGTGAAACCTCCTGAGTGGAAGGACAAACTTATGAGAAGATGTCTTTGGTGCAGACCCCGAGACGTTTCAGGGGGAACATCCAGAAGGAGAGCCAGATGGGCGACATCTGCCAGGAGGGCGATGGCTCGCAGTGGGAGCTGGTGGACTACCTGGAAGAGGGTATGGGGGAACACCACATACGGGGTGGGGGCATCTGACGAGAGACGAGAGGCTGCCATCCACCAATGCTGACTCATCAAACACTCGTCCGGATCAACATCTGCTCCCCCAGAGACGAAGATGAAGCTCAGTGCTCATAGTTTGGACTCAGTGGATGATGTCCAACCTTCGTCCTAAAGTCATGTTAGAAGTCCATATCTGGGAGTAGTTGTTACAATCCGGAGATTCCAGACTTTATTTCCAGAGTGCTGTTGTCCTTTCCCTGCATCTAACCGCGGGACACATCCTCGGACGTTCATCGTGGACATCGAAGGTTGGTATTAGTTTGATCTTCTACTATCTGACCTTCACTTTGATCTCTAGACGCCCATTCCAGGTTGGATAAAGAGACTTAAGTGTCCTCAATCTCAGGATTCATCATCAGCCGAATCCTCCTGATCTATTTACAACAGGACACGCCCCCTGAGGCCGTCCTCCAGGGTGGTCCAGACCCAGCGTGGATCCCAACTTAAACAAACGAGTGAATCCGGATTGAATTAGATGTGATCACACCAGTTATTGAGCAGCAAAAACCGAATCTAGAGGATACTTGGACTGGAACCAGCGTCGTTCTCTCAACGCTCCCAGCAGACCAGATGTTGGCCGCGTTAGGGTGCTCCGCTCCAAAAGGTTATTTGACCCATCCAGCGCCTCGTCAGGGTGGGCTCCAGGGGGCGTGTCATCATCAGAAACTTTGTTGGAAACCTGATGATTGAAAGACAAACGGTGTTTAAGTCCAGTGAGGGATGAGAAGATGCAGACTGGAGATATTTGCCTCCTGCCTGCTTTCTTCTGCTCTTCAGTTCGACGGTCGCCGCTGATGCCAGCATTACCCAGCATTCATCTGTTCTAAGTGTGTAAGCCAGTTATTTTGTATTTGTTTCGTGTCCTCAGAAAAAGCCCCCCTCATTTTCTGCACATCTTCTCCTCTCCTCAGATCGGTGTCCAGCCGTGACACCGATCCGTGTTCCTCATCCAGGTCTCACACGTTCAAAGAGTCCGTCTTCTGTGATTAGGGAACATCTCTCCCACGTCAATGTAATGACTGTAACGCTGCGGTTGTTCGACGCTTCATGAACTCATAACCACCTTCATGGAATCAATAATCGGCAGCAGCAGCTCCTGGAGGAACATCTAAATGAGAGCTCATGTCTCCTGCTGCTCTGGCCTCTGGATGGCCTCCTTCTCCGCTCCACTATCACAGATTTATGGCGACACTTTGAACAATATTCACATTGGATTATTAGAATTTGCTGCACAGCAAATTGAATCAAGTCAAATTAAATTTCTCTCCGTGTGCCGGGGAAACAAACACGAGCGGAGATCCGACGCCGTCGACCTTCTCAGGTCGTTCTTCTCAGCTCTGTTTGTTCCCTGTGGCAGCCTTACGCCGCGACACCGAGTGCAAATAATACATTAGATTATACACGACTGTATAAAACGACAATTACTTCTTTTATTTCTGGAGAGGAGGGGCTTCAGCGAGGAGCGAGGAGCCTGAATGTGAGCCGCTCCCTGTAAACGGGTCCCGACATCAAAAACTCTAACAAGCATGTGATCATCGTTACCTCCACCAAAGCGGTTCTGTTTTCACTGCTGTGCGTTTGTTTGTTTGTTTGTCTGTCTGTGTGTGAGCAGGATTACAGAACTACTGGACAGATTTCATGGAATTCTACTCAGATGTAGGTTTTTCCTAGAGGTGATTACATTTTGGTGACTTTTCCTGTTTCACAGCGATTCAGTCAAATCAAATAATAAGCCGTTTGAAGCAGTGACATCACAATGTGGCTATTGCTGCCTTTGATCCTTTGATTCCTTTGATGTTCCTTTGAGGTGGAGCTGGGGGCTCAGTGGGCTCAACAGAGACGCTGAAGTATCTGAGAGATACTCAGAGAGTTTGTTGGGGTGTGGGTACATTTAGAGGCTGGCAGTAACTCAGACACCCATTGAAGAATTTGCAGGAGTGGAACCTCTGGTTCTTTTGGGCCTTGGCGGAGGATCGCGCTCTGTGAGAGCTTCCTCTAGTTCCCTCTTAAATCCCACCAGGTGGATTTGATGACCCTGTTTCTGTTTTGGTCTATGTCAGCTGTCTATGCCAATCTAGGGCCGATAAAGAAAACATCTGCATCATTTTGAAAACAGGAGCAGCATCTGGATGACGCGCTGCAAGCTTCACAAAACAACGGACGTCTTTACATAGGACGTCTCAAGGCGCTTCTTTAATGCGTCGTTTAGTGAATAAAACAGATATAATCCATAAACATTCCACAATGTGTTGTTGAAAATGGTCAGATGAAGTGGTTTCAGGTGGAGAGACAGATGATGATGACTGAGCGGGTCCGGCTTCAGTCTGTGATGAGCTCTAGGTTTGGGACGCTGACAGTGATGACATTTCCATCCTGGGTTATATTTAGTGTCTCTGCTCGTATCAACTGCGTCATAAGACGAATGTAGAGCGAGATGACATGACATGAAGAAGGAGATGTCTCTTTTCATTACTTAAGTGAACATCTGTGTGTAGTGTAGATCCTCTTGGTCAGAGCCATGGAGCGTTTATCACACACCGAGCAGAAACGCTCACATTCAGAGCGACGTCAGGGAGGAGCTTTGCTGCTTCTGCCCGTCTGAATTCATGTTCTGAATGTTATTGTTGTGTCTCGGGGACAAAGCTGAACATCTGCAGCCTGTAACGTAACATCAATGGTCATCAATGGTCCAACGGTAGACCATCAATACTCCATCAATGTCAATCACTAATCGTCACTAGTCATCACTAGTCATCACTGTCAATCAATAGTCATCACTAGTCAATCACTAGTCATCAATGTCCATCAATGTCCATCAATAGTCATCAATGTCAATCAATAGTCATCAATAGTCATCAATGTCCATCAATAGTCATCAATGTCCATCAATAGTCGTCAATGTCCGACAATCGTCGTCAATAGTCGTCAATAGTCCATCATTGTCCATCAATGTCCATCAATAGTCATCAATAGTCATCAATGTCCATCAATAGTCATCAATAGTCGTCAATGTCCGACAATCGTCGTCAAAAGTCCATCAATGTCAATCAATAGTCATCAATAGTCATCAATGTCCATCAATAGTCATCAATGTCCATCAATAGTCATCACTAGTCATCACTAGTCATCACTAGTCAATCACTAGTCATCAATGTCAATCAATGTCCATCAATAGTCGTCAAAAGTCCATCATTGTCAATCAATAGTCATCAATCATCCTCAATGTCCATCATTGTCAACATCAACCAGACTGGGCTGTGACACTTTGCTGGGACGACCTCAGGGCTGTCGGGTCAGAGACGCTGAAAGTCCGTCTGAATAAGAAAGTGGAAGCAAAGAAAGAGAAGTTACACAAATCACAGCAAATATTATCTAACGCTCCTTTACGTAAAGAGCAGGTCCAGATTCTTTATATTACAGAGCCGACAATTCAACGCGAGCAAGAACAGATCCGAAGAGCGAGAGAGGGTGAAAAGAGAGAGAGAGGGAGATAGTGTGAGGAGAAGAATCTACGCTTCCTGACCCCAGTGCATAAATTTTGCACAAACTGGTTCGGTCCATTTAGCTTCTATCCTCACCGCAGCCGTCGAACCGTCAGTCGTAAGCGTGGCGCCACAGAAGCGTCACATGATCAGCATCACCACATCCTCAGACTGAAACCGTGACTCAGTCTGAGGATGTGGTGAGCCTGGAGATCAGCGAGAAGAGCAGGAGGAAGAATAAAGGATAGAAGAGGGTAAATGTGGCTCAGCAACCCTGAATGACCTCGGTTGGAGGCAGTGCTGCCAGATATACCATCATTATCGTATTTGTACGATACTTTTAGGGTCTATACGATATACGACAATACTTTTAAAAAAGGCCAAATATACGATAGTTCTGGCATTCCCGTGCAGCCAAAAAACCCCCGTCGTTTTGATTTACGTGAACGCCCACACTTCACCAGAAACCGACGCCTGCTCGTAACAGATCAGCTCATACCTGGATGGCTCCTCCTCCCGCCAATCACCCCAGCAGCGCTCAGCTGATGTTTGTTGGTGCAGCTGCACTGGCAACGCAACAAACTTCAAACATCAGTCAACGGCAGTTTGGAGGATAAAGTAGCAGAAGAAGAGAGTCCGTCAGCTGGACTCCATCGCCCTGCCTGAGAGTGAGACCCTCCGTTTAACCGATACTTCCGTATGACATGTAAAATGTTTCTCCAAGTTTCTTGTGAGGAAATTAACAAACGTTTCAACCTTAATGACCCAGTTCTGACCCAAATCGAGCGCCTCTGTCCTGCCCTGGTGATTGACGCACAATCACGATCACTATATCCGTCTCCGTACATCAGAGCGTGGGACAATCCGCCACGGCCGGACCTTCGACCTCCGTCCTGAATCCCACTCAGGGACAGACGGTGAGTCTGAGGTGGAACCGACCATTAGAGGAGTTCTGATCTCTGGCTGTGTGGAGTTGGGTGAATGTTTGTGTGAGTGGATGAATGTTTGTGTGAGTGGATGAATGTTTGTGTGAATGTTTGTGTGAATGGATGAATGATTGTGTGAATGGATGAATGTTCTTATGAATGATTGTGTGAATGTTTGTGTGAGTGGATGAATGTTTGTGTGAGTGGATGAATGTTTGTGTGAATGGATGAATGTTTGTGTGAATGGATGAATGTTTGTGTGAATGGATGAATGTTTGTGTGAATGTTTGTGTGAATGGATGAATGTTCTTATGAATGATTGTGTGAATGTTTGTGTGAATGGATGAATGTTCTTATGAATGATTGTGTGAATGTTTGTGTGAGTGGATGAATGATTGTGTGAATGTTTGTGTGAATGTTTGTGTGAATGGATGAATGTTTGTGTGAATGTTTGTGTGAATGTTTGTGTGAATGGGTGAATGTTTGTGTGAGTGGATGAATGTTTGTGTGAATGGATGAATGTTTGTGTGAATGTTTGTGTGAATGGATGAATGATTGTGTGGATGAATGTTTGTATGAATGTTTGTGTGAATGGATGAATGTTTGTGTGAATGTTTGTGTGAATGTTTGTGTGAATGTTTGTGTGAATGGGTGAATGTTTGTGTGAATGGATGAATGTTTGTGTGAATGGATGAATGTTTGTGTGAATGGATGAATGTTTGTGTGAGTGGATGAATGTTTGTGTGAATGTTTGTGTGAAGGGATGAATGTTTGTGTGAATGTTTGTGTGAATGGATGAATGTTTGTGTGAATGGGTGAATGCTGGCTCACAATGTAAAGAGCTATGAGCGGATGAGCAGACTAGAAAATAAGTACAGTCCGTTTAGACACACACACACACACAAGCACACGCAAACACGAAAACGCTCACAATCACACAGACAGACAGACAGACAGACACACACACACACAAACACGCGGTTGAATTTCCTGATGGGGTCATGTGACCCCCTGAGTTTGCCCATCACACAATCTGGGTCTTCATTCAAACAGGCTTGTTTCATCCTTTTAGAACAGATAAATTTCTTGTTGGAATGATTTCATAAATATTTCTATCTATATTATAATTTTCAGCAGCAGCACAGAACCAGCAGGAACAGAACTCGGGCTCAGAACTCTCCAAAACAATAATGCAGCTCACGTCTCTCAGGTTACCTGAATACCGCGGACCCAACCTGCTGCTGTGTGGAGCCGATCCGAGAGCTTGATGGGTTCAGGTCGTTCCTCCGATGTTCTGGTTCTGGTGGGTCAAAGTACAGCTGTTGTTAAAAGCAGGAAGTTATGTTTTGCACCGTGTTAAACTGGTTCTGTGAGTGACAGCAGGGATGCTGATACCTGGGCTGGTTCTGTGAGTGACGAGGAGAATCATGTTTACCCAGAGGAGACGCATCAGGACAATGAGGACATGAGAAGTCTCCTCCACTTCTGCATGACCACCAGCCGCCATCCTGTGATATACGACATTCTCCATTAGCCACTAAAGGCCCGTTATCTGCCTCCTTTCTTTGCACACGGGTCGTTCGGACTCTTTCGCCCACTAAGTAGTGATTAGTCATGAAGCCGCCGGAGCCTGACGGGACGAATCTCCTCCTGAAGCCTGATGATGATTTTACGGATTATAGGAAGCAAACATTGTGACCTCAGTGACAGGAAGTGTCTCCTGAAGAGTTGGACTTCTTATTCTAGACCAAATGCTTCATCCATTCATCTTCTTCTTCCTCACATGTAGATTCGGATCGGGGGGGCAGAATTCATTTCCCTCCAGTAACGACTTCCGATTCCTGATTAGGCGGGAGATCTACTCTCCTCTTCCGTCTGTGTGGAACTAATCTTCAGGACTCATCGTGTTTCTATGTCTGATTCTAATAATCCTCCCACTCAGCGGATCAGTACATCCATCCCAGAGCTGCTAGTTTGCTGCTCCGGCTGTTGTGACATAATCACGTGTCAGAAACACAGAACTTTGGGTCGGATTGTCTGAGTCTGATTCTGTTTACCAACAAGGTCCAAAGGGTTTAGAAGCTCAATGGGAGGAGAGGTAATAGAAATAGAATGAAACTAGTAGAGGTCCAGAGGACATTTATCTTTTAGTTCTAATCGACCCAGGCAAGTTTAAACCGGACTTTATTATCAGGCTCAGTTCATTTCACTGAGTGATCAGTGTCAGCTGACCCGTCTGTGATCCCAGCCCGACATCCTAACAGCACCAGAACCTTTGTTCCGAGAGTCTAGCATCTTACCCGGTGGCGTCATGGCGCACGCATCAATCAAAAAGATCCTGTTTTTCCAACATCATACCGTATCCGACATTCATGTACACACACACACACACACACACATATACACACTTACACATACACACCTATAAATGTTCACACAAAAATACACACACATACATATACACACATAAACATATACACACTTACACATACACACACATACACGTTCACACACATACACATATACACACTTACACATATACACATATACACACTTACACATACACACACATACACATATACACACTTACACATACACACATACACGTTCATACACATATACACACTTACACATACAAACATATACACGTTCACACATACATATACACACATACATACACACACACACATACATATATACACACTTACACATACACACATATACACGTTCACACATACATACACACACATACATACACACACATACACGTATACACACATATACACGTTCAGACAAAAATACACACACATATACACACATATACACGTTCACACATACATACACACACATACATACACGTTCACACATACATACACATACACACACACACACACACATATACACACTTACACATACACACATATACACGTTCACACATACATACACACACATACATACACACACATACACATATACACACTTACAGATACACACACACACACATACATATATACACACACATACATATATACACACTTACAGATACACACATACATACACATATACACACACACACACACATACATATATACACACTTATACATGCACACATATACACGTTCAGACAAAAATACACACACATACATACATACAAACACACACACACACACATACACGCAAACACACACGTACACACACAAACACACCTTCACACAAAAGCACACAGACATATACATGGACACACAGAGTTTAACTAATTAATCGCTATTTATCAAAAAACAGAGGAAGATATTGTTGCACTTTATAGCTCCATATTTAAAATGACCCCCATCTATAATCCTGAGTGCTGCTCTGCTGACAAGAACACACACACACACACGCACACACACACACACACACACACACACACACACACACAAGCGATAAAACACACCAGTTTACCCAGCTACCTGCCGTTTCCTGGGATTATTACCATAATGGTTTCCTGTGAGATCGCTGAACAGCATGATGGGTAAAGAGTCATTAGTGGCAGATGTGGGGTCATAAATCATATTTAACACGGCTGAACTTTTCACGAATGATAACCACACACAGAATCGATGGCAGACGGGTGACCGTCCGCTCACGCACAATCTATCTCAGATAACACCTGAACCTGATGGAGGGGGGAGGCGGGGTCTCCGACCCGTCCATCACAAACATCTAAAAGACCAAGTTAAAAACCTGACTTGGACTGGCATCTTTATAATCTGTTCCTACAGTGAGGAAGAATGAAGAAGTATTCTTTTACTCACTCACTATCTGTACCCGCGTGTCCTGGTCGGGGTCACGGGGGCTCGAGCCTATGCCAGCTGACATCCTCCCTCCAAATCATGTTCTGAGAACAAAGCAGCAAACGTTTCCAGGGAGATCGCCGCTCTGTTTCATCAGGTGTGAAAGACGTCCCACAAAATCCTCCTGGGGGTCGTATCTACAGCAAAACCCCAAGATAGTGTTAGCCCAGAGTTAAGTTACAGTCAAGGCCACACACACACACACACACACACATACACACACACACACACAGTTACACACACACACACAGTTACACACAGTTACACACACAGTTACACACACACACACACATACACAGACAGTTACACACACACACACACAGTTACACACACACAGTTACACACACACACAGTTACACACACACACACACAGTTACAAACACACACATACAGACAGTTACAAACACACACACACAGACAGACACACACACACAGACAGACAGTTAGACGCACACACAGACAGACACACACATACAGACAGTTACACACACAGACAGACAGTTACACACACAGACAGACAGACACACACATACAGACAGACAGTTACACACACAGACAGACAGTTACACACACAGACAGACAGTTACACACACAGACAGACAGTTACACACACAGACAGACAGTTCACAGAAGAAGCTTCCTGTCTTGTTCACATCTTCATGCAGTCTGATCCTTTTCTACACAACATCTGTAATGGAGCCTGAAACCTTCTAGTGGAAGAAGAGCGGGCTGAACTCTTCTGCTCTCTTCTCAGGGAGATGAACAGCAACATTTTAGAGCTTTATATCGCTTTATTGCAACGATCTGGAGGCTGTCCACCGGAGTCATAAAACTTCATCCAGAACTCTTTGAGTGATTCTGATCCAACAAACGAACGAGTCAAACGTGTCCTCACTATCGCTCTTCTTCATTTCTATCAGTTTGAAAAAAGAAGCATGAATGGATGATCAAGATGGTGGATAGTTGCTGGCCCACTCGTGTGCTCTCACTGAATTATGGGTAGTGTAGTTCAAATAGCAGCCGTCAGTGGATGCTATTGACCTCAAATCCAATCATTTGAAATTATAGCAATATTCAAAAACATTAGACAAAAGTGGCAATGAAACAAAATGTACAAGCCGATATTTATTTATTCTGTGTTATGGATTCTTTCACTGATTCGTATACGCCACCGATAATTCGAGAAACTGAGAACTAATAAGAACTCCATAATTCAAAAAACTGTTTCATGGATCATTTGCACATTTTATTCCCACATAGTGGGAGGAAGAACTGGAGTGATTTGGGGAAATTTCAGTAGTATGTTTTTACTAGGGAGAGCTTTATCTCCAAAGGTTTTTATGCAATAATATCTCAACCGTTGGTCTGATTTAGTCCAGATTTGGTGCAGATGAATCGACTGGAGGAGATCCATCTTGTATTTGTCATATTTTACTCTAATGGTTCAGATTTTACTCTCATAGTTCAGATTTTACTCTAATAGTTTGAATTTTACTCTAATAGTTTGTATTTTACTCTAATAGTTCAGATTTTTACTCTAATAGTTTGAATTTTACTCTAATAGTTTGTATTTTACTCTAATAGTTCCTTTTTTACTCTAATAGTTTGTATTTTACTCTAATAGTTTGTATTTTACTCTAATAGTTTGTATTTTACTCTAATAGTTTGTATTTTACTCTAATAGTTCCTTTTTTACTCTAATAGTTTGTATTTTACTCTAATAGTTCAGATTTTACTCTAATAGTTTGAATTTTACTCTAATAGTTTGAATTTTACTCTAATAGTTTGTATTTTACTCTAATAGTTTGTATTTTACTCTAATAGTTTGTTTTACTCTAATAGTTTGTATTTTACTCTAATAGTTTGAATTTTACTCTAATAGTTTGTATTTTACTCTAATAGTTTGAATTTTACTCTAATAGTTTGTATTTTACTCTAATAGTTTGTATTTTACTCTAATAGTTTGTATTTTACTCTAATAGTTTGTATTTTACTCTAATAGTTTGTATTTACTCTAATAGTTTGAATTTTACTCTAATAGTTTGTATTTACTCTAATAGTTTGTATTTTACTCTAATAGTTTGTATTTACTCTAATAGTTTGTATTTTACTCTAATAGTTTGTATTTTACTCTAATAGTTCCCGTTTTACTCACTAGGGGGAGTTTTTAGTGTAAACACAGGTTCTGGTCCGTATCTTCCCGACCATCAAACCAGTCGTGTTTAAATTTCTCTCCTATGAATCGACTCCAGGAAATCTGACTAGTTTTATTCCTGAACTAAGAAAAATATATACGTATGTGTGTATCTGTACGAATGTTTGTGTGTACCTGTGTGAGTGTGTGTCTTTATGAGTGTGTGTGTACGTGTGCCTGTATGAGTGTGTTTGTGCCTGTGTTGTGTGTGTGAGTACCTATGTGTGTGTGTGTGTGTGTGTGTGTGTGTACCTATGTGTGTGTGTGTGCGTGTAGCTGAAGTATCTTGCCTTTCTAATGGACAGTGTTCTCAGACTGTTGTGTAGAACTTAATCTCGGATCAGTGAAACAACTACGAGGGCAGCCATCGTCATCACGCTTACAGATCTAGAGAACGTTTGTGACCCTCCGTGTTTCCACACGGACGGATGTGGAGACCCTCGTGGTCGGAGGTGTCCAGATTAGCATAGCAGCGTGTCTGTGCATGCTAACAACAGACACGAGCTTAAAGTCAAGAGGACCACTCTACGGGCGGACGGGCAGCAGAGTGTGAGTCACGTTCTCTCATCTTTCTCCGAGTCCCTCTATGATGCCATTCCTCTAAGGGGGCGGGGCTCTGAGCTCTTGACTGTATGAAAAGCTGCAGGCTGTCTCTGTGGGCGCCACGAAACGTAAGAACGTACGCAGGAGATGATGCCTCGTTTGGAGTTATGAGGGGCTCTCACACATTATAGGGAACACACACACACACAACATGGGAAACACAAACACACAAACACACAGACACGGGAAACACAAACACACACACACAACATGGGAAACACAAACACACAGACACACAGACACGGGAAACACAGACACACACACAGACACACAACACGGGAAACACAAACACACAGACACACACACACACTCACAGACACAAACACAGACACACACTCACACACACACAGACACACTCACACAGACACACACACACACACACACACAAACACACACACTCACAGACACAAACACAGACACACACTCACACACACACAGACACACTCACACACACACACACTTTCATGAGTACTCAAGTCTGATTTTTTTGTTACAGAAGATGGACAAAAAAAGAGGAATGGAATTATTGCACATGTTTTCTGCATACTGATCTTTCTTTCACCGCTGGGCTTCATACTGATATATTATTAGAATATCGCCGCGGCGTTACCCGATTGTTACGAGATACATTTGTAATTAGACTGTCACTTCAGGTTTGAGTCAAGCTCCCTGAAAAACGTAATCATGCTGTCAAATCATCATGCAAATGTTTCAATAACTGTTTCAGCTCGCAACAATTAGAATCACAACCTTTGAGCCATTGTGCACAAACACACACACTCAGACACACACATACACACTCAGACACAAACACACACACACACACACACACACTGACACTCACTCACAGACACACACACTCAGCCACAAACACACACACATACATACACAGAATCACACATACACTGACAAACAAACGTACACACATACACACTCAGACACACACACACACACACACTGACACTCACTCACAGACACACACACTCAGACACACACACATACATACACAGAATCACACATACACTGACAAACGTACACACATACACACTCAGACACACACACACACACTGACTCACAGACACACACACTCAGACACACACACGTACATACACAGAATCACACATACACTGACAAACAAACGTACACACACACACACACACTCAGACACACACACATACACAAGCACACACACTCAGACACACACACACACACACAGATATACTATGGGCCATCATGTTCAGCACCTTGGAGAGCTCCAGGTGAGAGGGAATTTGAATAAAACCTGCATAAATTGTTTATAGCGTGTCTATGTTTACAAAGTTTTTAACATTTTTACATTTGTATACATATAAATGGTAAATGGACTGTACTTACGGAGCCGCTCCTCTCTAGTCCGCTCGAGGACTCGAAACGCTTTTACAACACGAATCAGCATTCACCCATTTCCACAAAGATTCAACCGTTCACACAAACATTCATCCATTCACACAAACATTCAAACATTCACACAAACATTCATCCATTCACACAAAAATTCATCCATTCACACAAACATTCAAACATTCACACAAACATTCATCCATTCACACAAACATTCAACCAAACATTCTTCCATTCACACAAACATTCATCCATTCACACAAACATTCAT
>VRLP01008976.1:0-14565 GCA_009660295.1 Lophius piscatorius
TTTTTATTGATGCTTTTATCTGCTTTTGCTTTGTAGCACTTTGAGATTTGATCCAAATGTAAAGTGCATTATAAATTAAATGTATTATTATTATTATTATTATTAAACCGTGACGAGGAAGAGGAGGTGAGGCAGCAGTACCTCTGCCTCACTGAAGGGGGCAGTGTTGAGCCCACGGGTTTATGCTGGTTTCTGCGGCTGAGTCCAGTCCAGTTCACTACAGTAGTCCGTTTCTTTTTTATGTTTTCACTCGCACTGCAAAAAATGAAGTGATCATATTTTGAAAAAAAAAAAAAATGGAAGAGGAGTAATGCTAAACTTTATTTCTAACAGAAAATACCACATTTAACATAAATTTAGAGTGTCTGAGATATTAAATAAATATATAAATAAATGCCAAGTGCAAATAAATAACTGGTGCTCCAGTTTGTCCAATCGACCTTTTGCTCTTTACTGACCTTTTACTCGTATCGACACAAAGGTCGTATCGTCGTCAGTACAGAACATCACTTCGGCACAGCCTTTGTCATTCAAAAGTTCTGTTCTGTTTCAAAAAGCCCTGAAGAAGAGAGGAGGAGGAGGAGGAAGGACATACAAGGCCATTTGTGGAGAGGGTAAAGGTCACAGAGAGCTCAGAAGCGCTGGAAAGGAATGCGACTCTTACCTGAAGCGGTATTTCTTTGGAGCTCGTGTTCTTCGTCGGACCCGATGATTGACGGCTGCTTAATGTTTACAGGTTTTGCCGCCGTCTGGGACGCCCGTCTCAGCCGATGTCCACTGATGCCGAGTGACAGCTCACCCCTCCCGACTCCTCAGCTTGACACCCGAGCGACGCACTCCACCGTTGACCTCTGAACCCTGGAGATGACAATCCTCCACCGGCCACCTCTGCCGCTCCCCCTCAGACACAAACACGCCATCACGCCACCCCAGAGTCCTCCGAGACACACATGTCACGACATGTGAGTGACAGGTGGAGGACAGAGCAGAGAGAGAGGGAGAGGGAGAGAGAGAGAGAGGGAGAGACAGAGAAAGAGAGAGAGACAGAGGGAGGGAGGTAGAGAGAGAGAGAGAAAGGGAGGGAGAGAGAGGAAGGGAGGGAGAGAAAGAGAGAGAGGGAGGGAGGTAGAGAGAGAGAGAAAGGGAGAGAGAGCGAGGGAGGGAGGTAGAGAGAGGGAAAGGGAGGGAGAGAGAGGGAGGGAGGTAGAGAGAGAGAGAGAAAGGGAGGGAGAGAGAGGGAGAGAAAGAGAGAGAGGGAGAGAAAGAGAGAGAGACAGAGGGCGGGAGGGAGAGAGGAAGGGAGAGAGAGAAAGGGAGAGAGCGAGGGAGGTAGAGAGAGAGAGAGAAAGGGAGAGAGAGAGGGAGGGAGGTAGAGTGAGGGAAAGGGAGGGAGAGAAAGAGAGAGAGGGAGGGAGGTAGAGAGAGAGAGAGAAAGGGAGGTAGAGAGAGGGAGGGAGGTAGAGAGAGGGAGGGAGGTAGAGAGAGAGAGAGAAAGGGAGAGAGAGAGAAAAAGGGAGGGAGAGAGAGAAAGAGAGAGGGAGAGAGAGAAAGAGAGAGAGGGCGAGAGAGAGAGAAAGAGAGATTCTCTAAGAAGTCTGCTGGTGGTGAAAAAGTGGGAGTCGTCCCAGAAACAGACATTGAATGAGTTTCTCCTCGTTCTTTCTTCCTTCCTTCTGAGTCCGAGGTGATGACATTATTACCCAGGGGTTATATCTTCCATCTTTTTCACGTCCGGAGAACATCGACACCCTCACAGCGACACGTACATTTCTCCAGACGCGAGTCTTGTGAATTTCACGTGTTTCCTGGGTTTTGCCTCACCTGTCAGGAATTCAGCAGCAGCTCCTGTTTTTTATGTCGATCAATCTGCAGTAAAACGTGACGTTGCAGCTGCATGTCCTCTCTCATCACATCCAGAAACCTCCTCTTTGGTCTTCATCCTTCTTCTCCTGCCTGCAGCTCCATCTCCAGCATCCTTCTACCAGTAGATCCACTATCCCTCCTCTTCTTCACGGGCCCAAACCATCTCAATCTGTCCTCTCTGACTTTGTCTCCAGGACGTCTAACCTGTCTGTCCCTCTGATGTCTCCTCTCTAATCCTGTCCTTCCTCCTCACTCCCAGAGAACATCTGAACATCTTGGACTCTACTTCCTGTCTTTTGGTCAGAACCTCCGTCTCTAAACCATCCAGCAGAGCTGCTCTCACCTCCATCTTGGAAACCTTTCCCTTCACTCCTGCCTTTACTCATCTGTCACAGATAACTCCTCACACGCATCTCCACCAACTCCATCCTCCTTGCATTCGCTCTTTTCCACACTCTCTGTTGCTCTGAACAGTTGATCCCAAGTCCTTAAACTCCTGCACCTTCTCCACCTCTACTCCTCCATCCTCACCTCCTCCTGCCTCCCTTTCACTCACACACATGTATTCTGTCTTCATTCCTCTTCTCTCCAGCGCATACCTCCACCTCTCCAGGTTCTCCTCCACCTGCTCCCTGCTCTCACTGCAGATCACAATGTTCTCCATCAACATCATAGTCCACGTTGACCCCTGGCTGACCTCCTCTGTCAGCCTGTCCACCACCGTAGCAAACAAGAAGGGGCTCAGAGCCCATCCTTGATGCAGTCCCACCTCCACCTTTAACCTAACCGTCATCTTTTGTAAATCTTTTCATCCACGTATGAAAGATTTTTCCCTCTTCTAGACCGTCAGTTTGGATTCTAGTCGTGTTCTAAAGAAGGTTCTGTTCTTTGTCCAGGAGCATCGATATACGGTCCAAACCATTATCCAATTCAGAAAAGATTCTGGTTCTGAATAGGCGAGACCGAACGATTCCACTATATGAAGAAAAAGGTTCTGGTCTCTAATCTGATTCTGGAGGAGGATGGCGTTCTTTCTGATTGCCTCCATCCTGGACCCTCATTTGCATAAAGAGAGTCTGACAGGGGGGCGATGGGGTCGGTGCTGCGGATAACGGAGACGGCGGTGAGAGGAACTTTAAATCACGCTGACGGAAATCACATTAAAATCTCAGCCAGATATGAAACACTTGACGTGACATACGAGGTGATAAGATAAGATGGAGGGAAAGATGAGGACAAATCAAATTATGACCCGTTCTGTGTCTGAGCTCCTGCAGTCAGACGGGTCCGTCTCCTCGGAGCAGGAAACATGTGACCCTCTTGTTCCTTGAATTAAAGACCCCGCCAGAACAGATGTTTGTCACCGGCAGACGGAGAAACCGGATGGAAGACGATGTTCGCCGTCGTGAAACAGCTTCTAAATGTGGTCATGTGACGCGTTGGTTGGATTATGCTAATGAGCCGTGGCGGGCCGGTGGGTTTTTTCCACAGCGCCGCACACCTGTAATAAAGCCGCCCTCCGATATCTTCACGACTGTTGTTAGACGGCATCACCACCAGACCTTCTCCTTCTGGAGGATCTTCACACACAGGAAACCAGCAACACGACGCCAAGTGCTCAGTCCTCCCCCAAACACGGACCCTCACCCAGCCCCCGCCTCCTGCTTACCAATAATCAGCGCCTTTGCCTCCAGTCGTCCTGTCAGGTCCGATCAGGACGGGCTCGTCTGCTCGGAGATGACAGATGAAGGACAGCAGAGAGGAGAGGGAGAACATCTCAGTCACCCACAGCCATGTTCAATGACATCATCGCTCCAGTAGAACATCTTCAGACGCAGGAAGTTGGCTCGGAGGTCTCACCAGTAGCACACTATGCCAAAATCAGAAGAATATCCCGGAAGCTGTTTGAAATCCAGTATTTAAACTTAGCGGTTTAATTATAGGGCAGCAAAGACGACGGAGGGGCGTTTGACTGACAGCTTTTTCCGGCGTGGGCGGAGCCTGTCGTCCGTATTTCCTGTCGTCTCTATTTAACGACAGGAAAATATTTTTTTATCTCCCCCACTGGTGATTCAGGATTCATAAATGTGAATAAACGGCGTGATTCCTCACAGACGCCTGTTTACACCTGATGTATTATGGGATGTCGACCGCTGCTGACATCCCATCATGTTGGAGATCTGATAATGAGTAGTTTCAGAAAATGCTGCGCACATCTTCATCCGGATCCCCCAGCTGGGAAACGTTTACGGCGGATAAACATTGGAGTCACCGCTTCGATTAATTACTTATAATTACCATCGCTGTCGCCATGTTTGATTGTTTTTCAGCATAATTAACCCTTTAATTACCAGCTCAACTCTTTCTTTGAACACATTTTGAGTCTTTTTGTTTGTCTGAACTGGACTGAACCTGTTGGAACTTTCTCTACTTATAGATTGAGATACATTATCCTGAATAAAGGAATAAACAACATTATGTCTCGGAATAGCAAGACATTTTTTTTTTTTACTAAAGACATTTTGTCTTTTGGTGAGAATTTCCAGAATTCTTTATTTTTTGTTTGGTTTATATCATTTTATGTCTAACTGAACAGAAACAGAATTATGTGTTATGAAACAACTAAAACAAAATTCAAAAAGGGACAAATGATTTACTAAAAACATGTTTTAGCAAACAGCTGAGGTTGTAACGATTTAGTCGAATTAAATCTAGTCGACTATTTTTCCATGAAATAGAAAATTCCCTGATAAATCTTTGGGATACATATCTACTTATTCATTTATCTACTTATTATTCATCTATTTTTATTTATTTTTAATATAAAAAACCCCCAAAACAAACAGTTTTAATTAGATTACATTTTATTTATTTATTATTTATCTATTTGTATCTTTCTTTATTAAAAAAAGAAAATAAGTTTGAATTACAGTGAATTTTATTTATTTACTATTTATTTATTTCTATTAATTTTTAATAAAACAAAAAAATAAGTTTTGATTAGAACTAATTTTAATTATTCATAATTTATCTATTTGTATTTTTTTTTTATAAAAAAAGAAAATAGTTTTTAATTGAATTTTTTTTTTTATTGATTCATTTATTTATTAATTATTTATCTACTTATATTTATTTTAAGTAAAAAAAGAAAATAAGTTTTAATTAGAAGTAATTTTATTTATTCATAATTTATCTATTTCTATCTTTTTTCTTTTTTCTTAAAAAAAAGAAAAGAGTTTTTAATTGAAATTTTTTTAAATTTTCTTATTGATTCATTTATTTATTTATTGTTTATCTATTCATATTTATTTTTTATTTAAAAAAAAAAAGAAAATAAGTTTTAGAACTAATTTTATTTATTCATAGTTTTTCTATTTGTATTTTTATTTATCAAAAAAAGAAGAGGTTTTAATTTTAAATTCTTTTTTTTTATTGGTTCATTTATTATATGTCTATTTATATTTATTTTTAGTAAAAAAGAAAACAAGTTTGAATTAGAACTAATTTAATTTTTTCATAATTTATCTATTTCTGGTTTTTTTATTTGAAAAAAAAGAAAGGAGTTTTTACTTGAATTTTTTAAAAATGTTCTTATTGATTCATTAATTATTTATCTATTCATATATATTTTTAGTAAAAAAAAAAAGAAAAAGAAGAAGCTTTAATTAGAACTGGGGGGGAGACACCGGAGCGATTCCTCGCCTCTTAATGAGCATCAAAATGATTTCCACCCACGCGGCGTTAATCTTGCAAAGAGAGCCTTTATCAATCATCTCCTGCAGGACATTCATTGTGTGTCGATACAAATACAAATACAAATACAAATACATGTGTTCAGTACAGACATGATACTCAGCATCACGTCAGTCAACTTTAAAACATGACGTCACTCGGAACGCCGACGCCGACTGAGCAGCGAATCAAACTGAGATCCGTTCAATCAGACGTCTTCTGGCACAGAGACGTGTGAGGGTTTCATCTGGTAACACCTCTTAAGGCATACAGCTGCACTACAACCTGTGCAGGTGAGCGCGGTCAAGCAAGAAGCTGCAGGGGAGAGAGAGAGAGAGAGAGAGGGGGCGGAGCCAGACCGCAGGGCCAGGTCAGGTGATTTGCACAGCAGGGTTAGCAGGTGAGCTTATCTACTGTTGTTTTTTTTCATATTTCATTTCGAGAGAAAAAAGTCGAACTAAATTAGAGGAAGATTTTAATTTTTTTTTAAATCCTGCATTTTGAGAATAAAGTCAGAATAAAATCAGATTTTTTTGTTTTGCGTGTTTAGCCGTTCTAATTACTCTTTAAATGCGTCTTATTAACTTCCATCATGGTTTGAACAATGGCGGCGTCATTGAGACTAAATGCATTTCCACAGTTCCCCCCCCCCCATCAGAATATTAACATAATTTAATTGCTTCTCTCTCCAGCTGATTCCAGTGAGATCATATAAATTAGAGATTCCTACCATCCAATCAGATGTCTCCACAGCTGTCGCCGGGTAGAAAATCTACACTGAGGCCTTCAGACGTTCAAGTGGATATTTCCCCACTTCAAACGGTGGATTATGATAGTTTTTAACCAATCAGATTTCAAATTTCCTCTTTGACACACACAAGGGGGGGGGGGATTCTGGTCTCAGTCATGTGTTTCTGCATAAATAAAAAAAAGAATTAAAAGTCGTCTGAGGACGTTTTTGTTTGTATTTGGGAAAAGTTCCTCCATAGTTTCTCAGAAACTCAAAAAAACAAACTTCTTTATCCTGTATGCCTTAAGTCAAGTGTTTTTTTTTAACAATTAAATACAACATATGTAGAAGACAGATATACAACACAGCATGAAGTTTCTTCTTCTTCTTCTTATCTCTCCTAAAATATTTACATTAAATCCTACAAGACACTGACTTGTTGACAAAACACTTAATATCAATTTTCAGAAAGGCAAAAACGTAGAGAATATCAAACATCTGCTTCAAGAAAGACAAGATCATCTAATATCGTCATCATCATCATCTTCATCGATTTTTTGAAAAATATGCTTAATCTGAATTTCCTGCAGCGAGGTCTCTGCAATGTTTGGTTGATGGTCATAATGTTGTGGTTGATCAGGGTAGCTTGGACTTCCTTTTCACGGTGCCGCGCTTAAACGCCGCTTCAAACTAAATAACACTTATTTTGAGGAGTATCTCAGGAGGAGACTGTAAACCCAATGGTTCTGTTGGCAGCAATGATGGACCAGAACCTCTTTAGAACCACTGAAGGTCCAGTTGAAGGTTGTAGAGATAAACCTCTCTGAAATAATGGGCCCCACATGCAGTAAATGATTTTATGAAACTACGTGACCCTGTTGGCGGTATCGACTGGATCCCGCGGACCCTCACAGCACCATGGTCTCCGACTGCAGGATGGACTGGGTTCTGGAGTTCCTGTGAAACTGCACCATGTGCTCGGAACCGTTCCTGGAGGTGAAGTTGCTGTTGTGGTGGAGATCCCTCCTCAGGCGGCAGTTCAGACACAGACTTCGCCACTTCCTCTTCAGCTCGCCTTGAACCTGCGACAAAACAAAATACACATATATTATATAATAGATATTTTCATGCGCCGCGTTACATTCACTTAACTTCTGGGTAGTGCGATCATGTGACTTCGAACCAAATATTAATCAACACCGTGAAAACAACAAACTTAATAATGACCAATAACATGTACAATACCCACAGCTGCAGTTAACAAGGTGTATTATACTTGCTTAAGAAAATACTTGAAATACTTCAATAATAATAATAATAATACGTCAAATAAAAATAATCTTATGTGTGCATGTTATTGGTCATTATTAAGTTTATTTGTTGTTTTCACAGTCTTGATTAACGTTTTATCGTTTCAACTACTTTAGTTTTATCTATGAAGGTTTTAATGCTTGTATATATATATATATATATATATATATATATATATACATATATGTGAAGTCGGATTTTCTTATGTTCTTATCAGCAGGTTGTTTAATGTCTTAAGAGTTTGAAAGTTCAAAAATGTTTTTTATTCATTAATCACCAAAGTTTGTTTCTTTTCACAATAATGTGTAAATTAAAAAACACAAACACAAAAAAAAAAAAAAAACCCGCAATAAAAAAATGGCTGCTATGATCTGAATTTAGGAAAATTGTCAACTTTTTTCACACTTTTTTTTGTTTTTTTTTGTTGGGAAAAACCATTTTGATTCATTCTTTTCTTCGGTGAGATCATTTCTACAAATGAACGTCGATTGGAAACGCCGACCCCGTTCATATCTCACCTACCTCACTGTTCAGGAAACAGTAGAGAATGGCCACAACCAGACCCTGAAAACAGAAAAACACAATCGTCATAAATAACAAACAAATGAATAAAAGGATCCCTTCAATCAGAACTTATACCTGAAAGGACCCGAGGGCCAGGTCAAAGAATATTTTATAATCTTCTGCGATGGACTCGGTCGGAGAAACAAAGACCACATAGTGGATCCCAAACAGAGGGATCAGCAGCAGAGTGGATTTGGCCAACCTCCTGAGAGAAAGAGCAGAAACTTTTATCCCACACATTTATCATTCATGAGCTTTTTTGGGATCTGATCAATCATCAGGACCCCTAAGATTTCGTAGAACTTTCACAGCCTCTACTATATCACATCTCTTCCTCCCAGTGTTCCTGGAGACCACATGTGTCGGACTCCATCGCAGAGGGGGGCCAGAATTAAAGATGGAGACGAGAAACATTCGAATTGGGTCGTGTTTAATCTGAAGTAACGCGACAATTTTTTATCGTTTAATTTCCTCATTTGATAGAATTCTGAACCAAACATCGGAATACAAACTACTCAAATTACAGATTAAATTCAAAATAGATCAGCATAACTCTTTTTTTTATGTTTCTCTCTCTACCAGCAGAGTTTCACAGAATCATTTCCAAATAAAAGTTTTTATTCACAGGCGTCGATAAGAGCCTGAAGTTACAAATTATATCCAAAATCAATCGGTTTCTAATCCACAATATCAAGAAGAAGGAACTTCAAATGACCTTGGGCTGATTTAGCCGTTTCTGTCTTCTGTCACAATAGCCAGGAGCAGCTGCTCCTCAGAGAACAATGCATTAACAGCCTAACGGTGTATTTCGGTGTATTTTTAAATTTAAGCCCCTCCCATTGTTTTCTTGTTTTTATCGCTACAGCACGGAAACATGTTGAAGGGCTGGAGGAACGTGAAAATCGCCAGTTAATTAAAAAGTGCGCTCTATTTACTGATACGCTTATTATTTACCGTCTTATATTTTCTCCCTCATCTATATCGCTGAGACGCGCTGAGAGTATGAGACTAGTGCATTCTGGGATTTCTAGTAAGCCTAGCAGCTGTTATTATAAACATTGGATATTGTCTTGCAGGCCGAGTCCCGTGTGAGAAGATACCTGTACTGTGATTGGTCGTTTCCGCCCACGTCAGGACACCGCAGCTTCTCAACCAGAATCCTGATGATGCTGATGAAGAGGATGAAGTTAACCTTGGAGGTGAGGAGGACATAAGTGAGATATCAGAGTGAATAGAGGAGTGAGTTGATGTTGATGTGTCGGACAGTTTTACACCCGCAGAAAATAGAATAAGGCAGCAAAAATGTCAGATATACATAATCCAGAAAAGACCTGCCAGCGGCGGCGGGGCGTGGGCGGGGCCTCAATTCTAAGGGGTGCAAAATTTCAAAATAAAAAACTTGAAGTAGTCATAATAAATTAGGAAATAGCGCGTCAGCCCTCCCCCTCACACAGCTTAAACCCCCCGGCGGAACCAGACCCTGAACAAAACATGAGATTTCTTCAATTTCAAAACACTTGAATCCAACAGGCCGACAGCTGGTGATGAACCTCAACCTACCATGATGGAGAAACCGATGGGTCCATTGATCACCCAGTTGGGTATGGGGTTGTCATTTCTCTCCCAGCATCTGAGAGAACAGAATCAAAGTTTGGACGGATAATAATAATAATAATAATAATAATAATAATAATACATTTAATTTATAATGATATATAATAATAACTATATAAAAACACGACCAAAAAGCAGCAATATTAATTAAAGTTATAGGATCTGCTAAAAGTCGTTTTTTAAATGTGTCAGTCGTCTGTGGAGCCCTCAGATGGTCAGGGAGGGCATTCCACAGACGAGGGGCAGCAGAACAGAAGGCCCCATCACCCATGGTGCTGAGCTTAGTCCGGGGAAGGAGGAAGCGGTATGAGTGGGTAGAGCGGAGGGATCCTGTTGAGGTCAGTGGGGTGAGTTCAGTTCTGGGCTCCCGTACAAAGATAGCAGTCCAACATGGTGGCCTCCGTGGAAGAGGACCCGCCCCCTCCGGAGATATATAATTCCTCATTCTAAACTAACGTTATACAAATATTCTTCTTTCAAAGGTGATAAAAACTTAATTATGAACATTATATTCCATTAATACATAATGATATCTTTAATTTTACACACTGTGCCCCCTAAGGTTACGCCCCCACGTTAGGACCCCCTCTAAAACCAGCGGCAGCCTCAGTTTTTAATACTGAGTAACGGAATCTAAGCCTCACAACGAGAAGTTCTGAATGCAGATCCCAGAACTCGATGGCTTATTCATAGAAACGCTCTTTGACTTGTGGAATATTTGTTGTTGTTATTATTCTGGAAAGCGGGCCCATGGGATTATCAGACAGGATACAACCAATAAAATGTGATTTGTGGACAGATGAAAGGGCAGATTCAGTTTCACTGAATATCAATGAGGTTTCCTGTCACATGATGAAGGCGCGCGTTCTTAAAGCGCCACGACACAAAACAAATTAATCACATGCGGATTCCGCTGGGATTGTTTAATCCATGTAATATAGATGTAGGATGTATTTAAATATCAAATCTCGTCTCATTTGCATACAGACGCGTCTGTGTGGTTTATGATTGGTCGGCTGAACTCACCCGGTGTCCTCCAGATAAATCCTCGTCATCACCCACGCAAAAACAAACACGGTGGGGATTCCTTCAAAGGAAAACAAAACGAAACATGAGGAGAGTATTCTATGTATTATAGCCTTTGTTAGTGTTATTCTGAATCTTGTTTATGTTTACTCCTTTTTTAGAATAATAATTATAACGTTATATCCGATCATGGTATTGTTAACTTTTTAAAATTATTTTCTTTTACAAGTTACCGCCTTTCCTATAAAGACAGAAAATGAAAAGGTGAGGCGTAGAAATAGAATTATAATCAGCCGAAACATTATAACCTCTGACGGGAAACAACTTGTTTTTTTAAGAAATGTAAATAATAACGATCAATATGAGTAAATAATCACATTAAAAATAATTCATCCATTTACGCCGTCTCATTTCTGATGTACAACGATTCTGCAGCGTTTTCAATCGGGACGTCACTTGCATCAAAACAAGAGCTCCATGTAACGCAGAGCAGCACAAGCTGAAAGTTACAGCGAGAGAGAGAGAGAGAGAGAGAGATACAGTGAGAGAGAGAGAGCGAGACAGAGAGAGCAAGAGAGAGAGAGAGAGAGCGAGAGAGAGAGAGCGAGAGAGAGAGAGCGAGAGAGAGCGAGAGAGAGAGTGAGAGAGAGACAGAGAGAGAGAGTGAGAGAGAGACAGAGAGAGAGAGTGAGAGAGAGACAGAGAGCGAGATAAAGAGCGAGAGAGAGAGTGAGTGACAGAGAGAGCGAGAGAGAGAGAGAGATTGAATACATTATAGTATTCACAGGATAAAAAGGGAAGTTTCAGTTTATATGACTGTAATTCTTTAATTATCGGCCAATAATCGGGATTCTATCAAGTTTTTGCTATTTTCTTTGTGTGTAGTCACAATGCTACATTTTCATATAAACATCCATTTATGTCACACTCACAAGTTGTAGTATTTGTATATAGCTCCCCCAAGTGGACATGGGGAGTATTTTGCAGGGTTTAAAAAACTCTTCTGTCACATTTGCGTCGGTTATCTCATCAAAAAATACAAAAAAAAACTACGTAGAAAAAACGTGAACTTTGTGGTATTTCTATTAAATCTGATGCAGCGGAGACTAAAAGTCTCTCCGGACGTCTTACCCCAACCGATGAACATGTAGACGGTGAAGTGTCTGTTCTCAGAGAAGATGACCACCAGGAGCGTGTGGAGGTACAGACCCTCCACCAGCAGCCAGAAGAAGTTGGCCATGATGAAGTAGTGGAAAAACACCAGACTGGCTTTACAGCCCACCTAAAAACACAAAGACTAAAGGTCTTGACTCTGTGGGGGACCCCGAGTCTTTTCACACCGAGTCTAGGAGCGAGCCGCTCTCATTATGTGGATACGTGGGCTTCACCTCCTGCGGGGTCACCGGGAGGAGGAACTCACTCAGTGAGGGGGTGGAGGTAGAAGGTGGAGGTAGAAGGTGGAGGTGGAGGTAGAAGGTGGAGGTGGAGGTAGAAGGTCAGGGTGCCCTGATAGCAGAGCTTCTATGAACACGGTGTCTCCACATACGAGCTGTTGGTATTATAATGAGCTGTGAAGGAGGTGGTGTCGACTCTAGTCTTTAGGTGGTGTTTCGGAGTATTTTAGGGGCTTTTATTAACAGTGACAGAAGAGAAACGATGTGACGGTGGTACAGGGGCGGAGTCAAAGAGTGGAAGTTCAGAGTTCATCTTTATCTTTAAGGTTTGACTCGTGTGAATTTCATCATTAGAATTATAATTTGGTTAATTCTGCACGGCGTCTTCTTTCCCTTATTATCCCTTCTTATATTTAATCGGCTGATTGGTGGTTGGTGGGTTTGTTTCATGGTTGGATGGATTACGGTTTATGGGTTGGCTGTTTGATTGATGGGTAGGTGGGTCGGTTAGTTGGCTGGTTGGTTGGTTAGCAGATGGGTGGGGTAGTTGTCTAATTGATTGTTTGGTTGGCTTATGGGTGGGTTTCCATATTGATGGGTTGGCCTGTTTGTTGATTGGTTTCTAGGTATTTATGGTTGGTTGGTTCACGGGCGGGTGAGTGAGTTTTTTTTCTGGTTGGTTGGTTGGTCGGTTTGTTGGTTGGTGGATTTCTGGGTGGGGGAGATGTTTGGTTGGTTGTTTTACTGGGTGATGGTTGGTTGGTTTATTGGTTGGTTGGTTTGTTGGTTGGTGGGTGAGATGTTTGGCTGGATGTTTGGTTGGATAATGGGTTTATTGGTTGGATGTCGGCTCCGAGCATCCCGGTACCTTCGATAAGCGTCCGAATGAATCTGAGAAGCAGTTTCACAGTAAATGTCACACTGTTCAGTTTTTTAGTGAGAATGAGGTTTACCATCAACGTCCAAAACGATGTTGTAGCTAGTAATTAAGTCGTGTCGGTGGTTACGGGTTTGAATCTCACAACCATAGTTTTCTTTTAACCCCATAATTATGTGTCTACTGGAAGGAGTTTGACGGTTTCCGTGGAAACCTGCGTGTTACATTGTTATTTGACTCAGCGACTGTCACACCAGCGATCCCCACATCCTGGTTCCCCCCACGACTGAGGTGGTGACCTCACCAGTGACGGCTCGCTGGAGCACTGCGAGGTCCGGTTGAAGATGATGTCGTCTTTCACCAGCACCGCCACGGCCCTCAGGATGAAGGAGGAGAAGAGGTTGAGGTGGATGTAGTTCCTGGTGCAGTGGAGTTTCCTGCACAAACCAGAAAATTAGATTCATGCAACGTTTTAATGACACAAAAGCTTGAAACACTCTTTTTTTTCTACAGGAAGTGGAGTCTAAGATGTTCAGATGTTCTCTGGGAGTGAGGAGGAAGGACAGGATTAGAGAGGAGACATCAGAGGGACAGTCCAGGTTAGACGTCCTGGAGACAAAGTCAGAGAGGACAGACTGAGATGGTTCTGACCCGTGAAGAAGAGGAGGGATAGTGGATCTACTGGTAGAAGATGAGGAGATGGAGTTGCAGGCAGGAGAAGGATGAGACCAAAGAGGGAGTTTGTGGATGTGGTGAGAGAGGACATGCAGTTGGTTGGACTGACAGAGAAAGATGCAGAGGACAGGGGTAGATGGAGTGAGATGATCCGCCGTGGAGACCCCTAAAGGGAACAGCCCGAAGATGAAGAAGAGGAGTTGTCATTATTAGCCTGAGGACAGAAGGTCTACTTCCGAACAAACTCAAATAATAATAAAGATTATATATATAATAAAGTTTTTATATCCATGTTCTGAAGGAGATTTAAAGATAATGAACGTCAAACATCTTCAGTTTCACTTTTAAAGAGTGAAACTGGAAAGAAAAACCGAGGAAAAGTTTTTCTTCTGCTGAAACAACTTCGTGAAAACTTCAACGGCTTTTTAAAACAATCCCAGAAGAGAAGAACGAAGAATCATCCTGATTAAGTTTAAACAAGACTAGAAGGAAATCCAATTAGCTGTCACACTGTGACACACACACACACACACACACAAACACACACACACACACACACACTCACATAATCAAACACACACACACACACATAATCAAACACACACACACACACACACACACACACAGACACACACATAATCAAACACACACACACACACACCCACACTCACATAATCAAACACACACACACACACACACACACACACACACACACACACACACACACACACACACACACACACACACACACACACACACACACACACACACACACACAC
>VRLP01008977.1:0-14564 GCA_009660295.1 Lophius piscatorius
TGTGTGTGTGTGTGTGTGTGTGTGTGTGTGTGTGTGTGTGTGTGTGTGTGTGTGTGTGTGTGTGTGTGTGTGTGTGTGTGTGTGTGTGTGTGTGTGTGTGTGTCAAAGATGACTGAGCAACTGCTGACATGTGGCAGGATGGTGGGAGTAAAGTTACCCCCCCATCCCCTTGAACACACTCGCTGTCATGCACACACACACACACACACACACACACACACACACACACACACACACACTTAGGCAGAAGGACAACCAATCCCATTTGCTCACTGGGTGGGCAGGGGGGAACTGGAGATCTGTGAGAGTCAGGATCATGCGGAACTATTCCTTATGTAAACAACCTTTAAGGAAAATTAGTCAAAAGAGATATAAAATGTCTTTATTGTCTGTATGCAGGAGCTATCATTTTAATTATTCACAAGAATCCTACCTTTTATTCAAGAAACACAATTTAAAAAGTTCTTAACTAGAACAAATATTTTTCTCTAAAACATGTGTCCCACAGTTATTGGCAGCCAGTCTTTATTATTTAGCCCCGCCCCCTTTAGCCACAATAACAGCCTGAGTCTGTGATGAGGTCTGAGGACACATGGAGAAGATCTGAGACCATTCCTCCATACAGAACCTCTCCACCTCATTCAGATGTTCTGGTGGGTTTGGGTCAGGTGACTGGGTCGGTCATGGCAGAACCTTTATTCTGTGACCTCTGAACCATTCTTGGGTTGATGTTGAGGTGATCTTCAGAACATTGTCCTGCTAAGAAGGTCCAACAACGACCCACTTTAAGGTTCTGACAGGCTGTTAGGTCTTCATCCAGTATCTGCTGGTGTTTGATGGAGTCCATGCAACCATGATTTTAACAAGATGTCCAAAATGTCCTCCCATCAGAGATCCAACATCAGACTTCACAGTGGGTATGAGGGGCTTTTCTCTATGGCTTTCTTACTAGCTCTGCCACACCCATTTTAGATGTTTGTAGGCAAAAAACTCTACTTTGGTCTCATCTTGCTACCCTCCCAAAGAGCTGGTGTTGGTGTCGGCGCCATCTGATGGTGGTTAGGGAGACTTTCTGACCCTGAGATTCAACTGACCTCTGACCTCTCTAGCTGTGATCCTTGGAGAGTCTTTCTCCAGTCCAACCATCCTCCTCACAGTGTGTGGGGTCAGTTTGCAGACATGTTCTTATCCAGGCTGATTTTTAATATTGTGTGTTGGGATAACGTCCCTTAGACTAACTAAGGTCGTCTGAATTCTTGGATCCATCCGTTTGTGTCAGAGGTTTGGGATGGAATGTCTCTTTCTGGTAACCGATTCAAAGCAGGTCATAATCGGGTCTTTAGAAGGATGGATGGAGACGGAGGACGGATGAGGTGGAGGTGATTGTTTTACTAAAGCCTGAGATAAGATTTATGAATAGCTAGAGGGGAGGGGAAAGAAGAGGAAGGTCAGCCGGTAGCGTATCTTTAGGTGCTCTGTTAGACTGAAGGCAGATGATGGATGAGGAAGAAGAGGCTGAAGCCGTTCTTCTGAGAAGAGAGAAAAGTATCTTAGAATGAACATACTGAGACAGAAACTTCTCTAAATGATGACAGCTTTTCTGGTAATGGTTTTAACTTAAGGGAGAAGAGAAACATTGGCTTTTCTCAGCTTTTAGAACTTAAGCTCCTTCTCCTTCTGACACTGAACGTTGAATAACTGGAGGTCAGGCTTCTGCTGAATCGGACAAAAGTCATGAATCACTCTAGACGGTTGGCTTGACGCCGCAAAACGAGGGAGAATTGAGGAAAGTTGAGAGAGAGAGAAGGAGAGGGAGAGAGACAGAGCTCCCCCCCGAAGAGGTCAGTTGTGGGGGGGAGGGGTTAAGGTCAAAGTTCATCCCTTCTCTAGAGGGGGGGGTTCTCTTTAAAGTTGGAACTCAACTTTAGAGAACTTTAAGATGATTGTGGAGGAAGTTCAGTGAGAGAATAGAGAAATAGGAAACATCAGGAGGAGCAAAAGAGGGAATAGAGAATAGAGAAAATGAAAGGGAAGGAGGAGGAGGAGGAGGAGGAGGAGGAGGGAGAGAATCATGTTGGGACAAAAAGACGAGGGGACCCCGAGTGTTTGAGTGAGAGAGAGCGGGAGAGAGACCTTAGGCTCCAATGGCACTCAAAGACCTTCAGATTTTTCTCTCGACAACAACAGAAGACGGATTAACCCACAACACACACACACACACACACACACACACACACAATCTCACACATACTCACACACACACACACACACACAATCTCACACATACTCTCACACACACACACACACACACACACACACACACACACACACACACAATCTCACACATACTCACACACACACACTCTCACACAATCTCTCACACACATAGACACACACACGCTTTTGGGACTTCAAAGCTCTCCTTCTTCAACAACGGTCTCTGAAGACTCGGGGTGCAGCCCCTCTGGCGTTTGCAGATATTACACAAGTTTTTCATTCTATTGTTTTTATATACAATCTGACATTTATTCCCCGCCGTGACTTGAAGGTGAGACGTGGGAGTGGGTCTCGTCAGCCCATGTGTGGCTTAAGTGTCTTACACACTTCAAAATCAGACCATTTTTGGAAGAAAAAGAAGAAAACCAGATTATATTTTGAGAAGCACTTACATACGTACTGAAGTAAATTGAGTTTCTGGAGTTTTTATCTTCCACACATCCACATTTTCTTCTCAGGTTACAGCGTCGTGTTTCAAACGGAGCACTTTGTCTAAAATAAAAAACAGTTAAAGATAGGAGGATGGAAAATGGTCAGTGTGAGGTCTGATTCGGGTTTCAGGGCTGGTTGTGGTAAAGGAGCTCCATAGCGCCCCATAGAGGAAGTCCCAGAAGCTGCTCATTAGTGGTAGACATGTGGAACCTGTCCAGCTCAGAGCCTCCACCTAAACCCAACGAGATGCACATTCATGTGTTTTCTCTAAACGCTCACTGTTCAGTGTCGCGGGGGGCTGGAACTTAACCCGACTGACATTAGGGGCCAGGTGGGGTACACCTTGTCCAACTGCTCAGGACCAATGCAGGAAGTTGCAGGAACAGGAAGTTGCTATAAGTTGACGGTTTGTGGTCCAATCTGGACCTGGTTCCACACGTTAGATAAAAGTCCGGATCTGATAACACCTACATGCAGTCGCGGTGATAGTGCCCCCTGCTGGAAAGAGGAAGTGATGAGCGGTGTGTGATAGGGGGGTATTTCTAGCGCCCCATAGTGGACATCCATACTTCAAATTGAAATTATTCACGATGGACGAGTGTTCTCCTCTGGTAGTCGTACTCCCCCCCCCGGCTACGTACCAGTTTACTACTTTGCCGACATGTTGAAGCGTCCTGAAGCTGACATTTATTGTGGTTTTTTTTAGACTTCATTCACAAGTGCTGTATCTTTTCTCTGTATCTTAACTTTTACAGGGCAGAGTCGTATCGATGTGGCCACGGCTAAAAATAAGCCTTTCGGTGTCTAATTTTAGCGTTACAGCAATATTTTTGCAGCTTTGACTCAATTTGAACCCGGCGCTGGCCATGAAATCTCCTAATTGGACGATAAGAGGCCAGAGGAAAGGAGGCACAAGACGCGGATATATTCAGATGTTTGTCGGGTTTGTTCAGCGGGCTTCTAAAGAGTGTGTTGGGCCAAAGGCAGTTTGACTGAACAACAGAAGCTCTGTGGCGTTTAATCAAATTGACATGTTGAGAAAAGCTTGATGAGAGCAGCGGGACATGTGATGGGTAGAAACATGTCACTCCAGACGGCCGGACTTTGAGGTCAAAGGTGACGCTTGGAATTCGTGAAATTGTATGTAACTGTTTTGAGCTGAGGATTAGCGATAGCTTACAAACACATGCGCGACGGAGATTAGAAGCTGCATCCTGTCTATTACTCAAAGATAAATATCCTCAGTTTATTCCAGGGCAGCCGAGTCCAGGCGAAACGGTTTCCACTTTCCAGAGGTTCAGATTTCCCTGACGGACCAGCCGAGTGCAGCGGTGTCAGGGCGCTTCTCGCCGCCCATCGATTCTCAGGCCGCCGCCACTGCGAGCTGCTTCTTGGCGTCACGCGCAGACAAATGCAACGGAAATCAACTCTGCACTAGAAACGTTTCCCTCATGAATGTTTTAAAGTACGCATCAGGAATTCACTCACTTCTTCTGCCTCTTTGCAATTAAGCTAATGTCACTTTGCGTGTGAATGCAGGTGTGTGTGTGTGCGTGTGCGTGTGTGTGTGTGTGTGCACGCGCCCTGTGGCGAGGTTTAGCGCTCACTTTCGTTTGTTTGTTTGGCGGTTAGCAGGATTACTCTAGGGTCGGTCATCCAGGAGGAAGAATTACATCCTGGCTTTTTTTCAACGTTGCAAGTTGTGGCTTTTGAGTGTTTTTGTCGATTCCACTTCTCAACCAGAAGCTCTTTCCCTTTTCCGGGGGTCTCCACAGCGGGTCGTCTCGTCCCGCATATTGATTTGGCCCTGTTTTTTGTTTTTTTTAAGTAAGATGCCCTTCCTGACACAACCCTCCCGTTTATCCGGGCTGGGGTCCGGCACTAGAGGTGTAGCACTTAAGACCAAGAAGGGTCCACACTGGATTTCTGCCCCGCCCTCTTTTGACTGGGATTCCAACCCCAGTCTCCTGGAGCAGAGTCAGATGCAGATAGTCAGCTGTCCTATTCCACAACTCAAGCGATTACCATAAAAGTGGGCGGAGCTCCCACAGAAGGCCCCACTGAATGTTGGAATAGAACGTTGTGGATTATCTTTAGTCGGTTCTGATTTATTTTCCTTGTAAGTCTTGAATCATAATCGCCAGCACACAAACAAACATTCATACGTACCGTTTGCTCGCGGCCGCCTCTGTGCTCACGCCGCTAGTAGCCGCTGCGCTAACGTTAGCCTCCTGAAACTTGCCATGTTCCTCGAGGGGGGGTGACATTTTGAAGTTTCTGATCAGACTCTCCGATTGGCTGTGATGTCATCTCTGCGGTGACTCTAGGTGTCACCGGTAAAGATGGTGGAGGAGGCACCGACTCTCTACTTTAGAAGAATCATCTCATTTAAAGTTTGAGAACGAGTAGAGATTGTTTCGTACGTAGACGAATGGTTCCGTTACGCCCGGTTCCCCACATCAGACCCATCGATTAACATGTCAGGCCCGCCGCAGCCCCCCGCCAGAATGTATCCCCTGGATATCTGGGCATAAACACACCCAGTAGGATGTGTGTCTCTGATATGTGAAGACCCAGCTGTTGGATTTATGAGCAGCAGAGAGTCACGGGACGAGGTCGGCCCGTATCGGGCTCCGCTGTCGGGTCAGGAGATGACAGAGGATACTACATCTGGTTCTCATTCATGTTATTGCTCATTCCCCCCGCCGTCTCCTCCTTTCATCTTGGCCCCGCCTCCGCGTTCTACCGTCTCGCTCCTTCCTTCAGGCATGAGTCGGTCAACAGCTGCGAGCGGCAGAGGAAGCGTGATGGAGAAGTGGTCACTTCCTCATATGCAGAAAAAACCATCTCCGCGCTTCCTTCCGTCTGATTTCCCCTCGTGGTGAATCTCGAGGTCAGGCCATGTTGCCTTTAAGAATTTCTACAGCTCTGATTGTGGCGGAGGCCTGATGAGCGGCACGGCCTCGGCGTCACCTCAGCTGGGTCGGGGTGATAAACGGAGGGACGGCGTTTACAAGAACCTTCAGATCCAGTGAAAATACTGCATGCAGTCGAGACCCTCCACCCACGGGGTGAAGCATTTCAGAGCGCAGACATTAATCTTTGAGGCTGCGGGGTTGTTCCCCAACAGCTGAGTCACTTTGGTGACTTTGTGAATTCCTGCACAGAAAGCGACAACTAACTCCGCCTCTCCCGGTCTCTGGTTCTGTTAGCACGTTAAAGTCTGACATTTCAGTCCGTGTGTGTATTTCAGTTTGGGTCGCTGTTTGTGAAGGGCGCTGAAGATGCTCTGAAGTGTTTTGGCACCGACGTCCTCTTCCTCTTCAGCTTTTGGCACTAAATAAACAGTTGAGAAAACTGCTGACGTTGCGTATCTTCGGTTACATCACCCTGGATGCCGATCAGAACCGGCCGGGAAGTTTATAATGTTTAAAGAATCAAAAATGTGAAGACGGGGGATTTAAAGGAGAAAGAAAAGAAAAGTTTAGGGGCTAAAAGCAAAAAAAAATGGAGAGAGAGTGGGAGACTGTTGATGCAGAACTTTTTTAAGTTCTTCTAACTAGTAGCCTTTGGAATGAAGAAAATTATTGGTGGAAGTAAAAGGGAAATAATCACAGACAGCGTTCAACCGACTGTACAATGTACGTTTTACAGCAGAAAAAACAACAACTTTATTCCATGTTTATTGTGTGTTTTTCCTATATTCAACATAATCGGTTGGGGAGATACATCTTAGTGCGAGGAAGAACTGGAATGGTCAGTTTTATGTTTCCGCCACTAGGGGGAGCTTAATCTCCAAAATCACAGTTTTCGGTCCATAAATTCTCAACCGTTGGTCCAGATTTGGTGCAAATCAATCAACTCGAGGAAATCTGTCCAGTATTCATCATAGTTAACCCAAAAAACACGTAACTACTTAACTAAGTCCCCAACTGCTGCTGATTTAGTCCAAATGTAGCTTATATGAACCATCTTTAGGAGATCTGTCAATGTTTGGCTCTCATTGTTCATGTTTCACACAAAAACACCGTTTTTAGACGTATGTCCAAATCCAGTTACTGTATTCAGCTTCATGATTGAGTCACTCTGGGATCCGATCCCAGAGCAGACTGCTGACTTCATAGATATATTTAGGTTATTTAGGTTATAGTCAGTATGGATTGTTTGACATTGTTAATAAGTCACATTTAATGTGAATCGGGGGGGATTGCCGGTACAATGCAGGGGATTGAGGGCTTAGCCAAAATGAATATGAAAGGAGGGTTTTAAGTTTCCGTACGGACTTTAAGACGCAGAAAATCCATAAGAATGGCCCATTGTGGGTTCATTACGCGTTGACGTAACTTCTTCAAAGGAAGTCTGCAGGAAGTCCGAGGAATGTGGAAACGAAGCCGTTGGTCACCATTTGGATGATTCTGCATCCGTTATTGTTAACTGGCATGAATTTGATCATTTTACAGATAAACATAACTTTTAAGAGAGACAGCATCTTGTGTGTCTGAAGGGGCATCTGGCTCAGACGGCGCCGTGCTTCAGGCCGTTACCCGCTTTGGTGAATTTGTGTGCGCTGCCTGACTCATGGGGCGCCGGCGGACGCCTGCAGCCGATGGAGGGATTGTGGGTACGTGTTAAAGGGCGCGTCAGCGGCCGTGAATGCATCAGGCTAACGTTAGATGACTTCACTTCTGCTCTTCTGTTCTCTCTCACAAGGCCTCCACTCCTCCCTCTCTCTTTTTATCTCCTCATTACTCCTTCTTTCTCTCATCTGTTTCTCCTTGCATCTTAATCCCTTCCCCTGACATCAATCTCATCTCCTTCCTCGACTCCACCACGTGATTCAGCTTCTTTTTCTTTCTTTTTTTCTCTCCTCTGCTGCTTTACTCATTTATTCTGTTATCTCCCTTTTTCTACGATTCTCACCCAGGCGTCTGATCTAACTAGATTCCACGCCGCTGAGAGATAAGACCTCCTTGAAACCTTGAATCATGGGTGTTTTGGAGGTGGTTTAAGTAGAGCAGCGTTTTAGAACACAACCATTATTTCCTGCGTCCTCCAGGAAGCCCTGGAACGCTACTGTAGCCTGACTAATTGCAAAGTGTGTGCCTGATTAGTCAAAAGAGGTTTATTGTCTTTCCACATTTTATAAGTTTGCCAGGAAACTGTTGAACAATACTGACATTGTGATAATAATCACTTCCTGGAAATTCAGAGCGGCGATTGGCGGACAGCTGCAGATCAGCGGCGGAGGATTGGGTCACGTTGTTTTGAGCCCAAAGTGACAAATCTGGGATTAGACCAACGCCTGTAATTCCTCCAGCAGACCGAAAGTACAGTCGATCCGGCACAGACACCATATCGCACTCTGAAAACTTTTAACTGTTTCATCTCTGCCGGACTGGCCCCGACGTTCCCGGGCCGGATCTTGACTTTCTCCGCTTTAATAAGTAGGAACTTAGCGTCGAGCTAAAGTGACTGTCATGTTTGAAACGGCGCCAGTCTCCGCAAACGGCTTCAAAGTGACTCCGGTTACATTAAAACCTTTGGTATGTCAATTACCGTGCATTATCTGTGACCGCTGGAACGACGGGAAATCACACATGTTTACACTTAGACTGAATTCAGACGTAGGAGGACGGCCCAGAGTGACAGGAGGGGGTCACGGCAAAGATAGAAGCCCACCCACCTTGATGATTTTGTTAAGTTTTGACTAGAGGTGCACCGATCAATCGGCCGGGAGGCCACGTTTGATGAAATCGCCAGAGACACTGGAGACCGGTTACATTCCGGTTCTACGCCGGTGCCGTTCAAGCTAACCCAAACATGAGTTACCACGGCTCCAAACGTCTCACGAGTAAACCATAAAACACAACACGCCAGTCAGGACTTCATCACACGCGTTGAATCACCCCAAAGAACACACTAAGTTAAGAAGCTGGCGTTAGCAGAGCGGCTAAAGCTAGCGGGAGCTCAGCGCCAGCCACAAGCCCTGAAGTTAGGTTTTATTTTCACTTCTAAATGACATACAGTTGGTTTAAGAAACAAACGGCGGGTACAATCATTTCAACGGGTCAGAATACATACACAATGCCGACCAGCCTTGGTTCCGCCACTGGAATCCCTAAAAACAAGAGCATTTAAAATACAGGGCTCATTATGAGTTTTACACTTTAAAGGATAAAAATCTGAATCGGCCAGATATTTATATAATGAGAATCTCATTCAAAGGAGCTCATGGTGAGAAACAAACAGCGAAAGGAAGGAACTCCAGCTCCTTACGGTTCCGACAACAGATCAGAACCGTCACTGCAGGGCTGAAAACATGCTCAGTAGACCGACGCGTCTCCTGGAGGGGAGGCTGAAGGTGACTGGGTGGTCCCAGTCTGAAGGATATCTAGTCTCTGAACCATCATCTGTCTGCTGCAGCGTAGACTGAACATAGCTGCTGGCATAGGCTCCTCCTCCTCATCACCACGTGTCTTTTCTTTATGCGTTAAGTTACAATGTGTGTTTGCATCTGCTGCAAAGTTCCTGTTTCTGTCTTTGTTCAACTCTTTCTTTTTGTGTGTGTGTGTGTGAGTGTGTGTGTGTGTGTGTGATTGTGTGTGAGTGTGTGTGTGTGTGTGAGTGTGTGTGATTGTGCGTATTTGAGTGTGTGTGAGTATGCGTGTGTGTGAGTGAGTCTGTGTGGGTTTGTGTGAGTGATGTCGGTGTGTGTGTGTGTGTGTGTGTGTGCGGGGGAGAGGGGCCCCTTGGTTTCATCGTATCCCACATTCCAATGATAAGATGTCATTCCTCAGAGGAATGGGATGGAGTCTAAACCCCCCCATAACAAATGTGTGCGCTGTTTGACACTTGGTTTGGATCCCTTGATCTTTAAGGTTTTTTTTTAAATATGTGCTAAATACTTGTGCATTTTCTAGATATCACATGTCAATCAAACTCTACCTCCATGACTGATGCAGACTTCTGATTGGAGATTTTTATATATGAGTATTGGAGAGTTTTGCATTTATAATTGGACGGAGAAAAGAAATTCCACCCGACCTGGACTAGAGTCTGACTTAGAAACAAATTTAAAATGCTTAAACCTCTACCAAAAGTCAGATAGACATTATTGTGATTAGAAGAGGTTAAATCACTTTATTTAAGAAAGCAGATTTGTCCTTTAATGTCTGAGTTACTGCCAGCAACTTAATCTATAAACAGAAAAAACTCCCAACAAACTCTCTGAGTATCTCTCAAATACTCTGGGACCATCTGTGTCTCCTTCCACTTCCACGTCTCTGCTCAGCACACTGAGGGTCATAATGTCACCATAGTAGGATTTGTAAATGATCTTGCATTGTACTTTTTATACCTATTTACTCTGTGAACGTTTTGGTAAAAAGACTTTGAATTGATTTGATTTAATGAAACAAAAAAAGGTTCACGAGAACGCAAACATTTATTCATTTAACATTTACTCTTTCTTTTACCGTATTTGAATTGAAACTGGGAATTGATGAGAACTGGAATCAATAAATTAATAAAATTCAAATGGACTCCAGCGTTAGGAGATTAGAAAGGCTGCATCCCAAACCACTTAGACGCCCATTAGATCTCCTCAGGAGGAAGCTTTAGTCCCGATGTTAGTTGTGTGGTTCTGGTTCAGGTTCTGTCCGGTGGAACTGTAGGACGAATCTGCTGACATTCAGCTGGATGTTGTTTTCAATTGTTTTCATAGAGCTAAGCAGGACGCCGACCGACACTCGGAGAGAGAGAGTTCATGTAAGAACGATTAATGCTCAGGATCAAAAAAAAGTAGGTAACGGGTTCACATCCCACTGAGAGCAGAACTCTAGAGCAGCCAGACAAACGGAGAGAACAACGCGTGGTGATGACGAGTCTTTGTCTCTCTGCCTCTCCCGCTGATTCTCTGTCTCTTCTTACGAGAGGAGAGAGAGAGAGAGATAGAAACAGGAGAGGAGAGAAAGAGGCAGAGGAGAGAGAGAGCGAGGGAGAGAGAAACAGGAGAGGAGAGAGAGAGAGAGAGAGAGAGAGACTGGAGAGAAAGAGGCAGAGGAGAGAGAAAGGGAGAGAAACACGAGGAGGGACAGAGAGAGAAAGAGGAGAAAGTGAGAGAGAGAAACTTTGGACAGAGAGAGAGAGAGAGAGAGAGAGAGACGTGATTTTTCCCTTTCATTTTTTTCTTCCCGTTCTATTTTTAGCGAGTGTCATCTGCTGAGCCATAACTGGAGCAGAATCGAGTGGCGACGGCGTGTGGCGGTCCATATATCTCTGTCAGAGTTTGTCTGCGTCGTTCCTTCACTTACAGAAATAATTTATGTTAAGAAGTTGTGGTTGGGCCAAATCCTACACAAGCATCAACGGTTCTGATGGTTTGGTTCTGTTGCTCGCCGTTATTAGCGTCATTCATGGTTTGTATGAAGACTCTCGGTTTAATGAGCGGCAGCAAAAGCGTTTGCAGCTTCCTCCTCCAACTCTCTGTCGCATATTTGAACCATAATTGATGTATCTGAGTCTGCAGTGAAGCACCGGTGGAGGAATAGCAGTGAAGCACCGGTGGAGGAGTAGCTGTGTTCCTGTAAAGTCGAGGATGTTGATCGCAGATCCATCGGGTTAACGCAATATCTTTTTTTATGGATCATCTTCACATTTTATGCCCTCATAGACCTCGGTGTGAGGAAGAACTGGGACGATTTGGGGAAAGAGCAGTTGCATATTTCTGACACTAGGGGGAGCATTATCTCCTCTTTCAGGCCATAATTTCTCGACCGTCGGTCCGATTTAGTCCAAATTGGATGCAGATGACCCGACTGGAGGAGGACTGGAGGAGGTCTGGAGGAGGACTGGAGGAGGTCCGTCTCCTATGTCCATCGGCGCCACAGCAGCTGACTTAAGAGGAAAATGTCGGCTCCACAATGGATCCGGGAGTTTCCATTATTGATCAACGTATCAGATTCTCACGTGGAGTCGGCGGGATAAACGATGTGTGGGACGTTAACGGCCGCCGGGGTGGGAATCTGTCGGGCTGGGGGGGATCAGGATAGTCATGCAGTGAGGTAGGAAGTTCTCCCTGCCAGATTAGGAGTCAATCCCTCCTAAACCGCAGTCTGTGTGATGTAATGGCCACAGAGCGAGGTCACATGGACGCAGCGCCCTGATTTGATGGGAAAGCCCCCTCAGTCCGAGGAAGAGCAGCTACAACCGCCATCAGCCAGAAACAATGTCTCCTAATACGCAATAAAACATCATACACTCGTACTGTTTGTCATTGCTACTTCCTGTTATCACTTTTATGGCCGCGCTCCCTCCCGCCATCATTTGTTCTGCCACCGACTGGCGGCGGATGCGGCGGTGGCGGTGGCGAAGCTGTGTGGTCTGATGCTGGAGTCAACAAGTTCACTCAGATGTTCAGATCCTGGATGAAGACGGCGCCCTGCCAGATCCTGCTGATTTTATTTTTAGGTTTTATTCTTCCCCTGCTGTTGCGCTGCATCAATTAGTTTGTGGGATGAGATCAGACTGGATGTGGGGAGTATTGCCTCACGCTGTTATCTCAGAAACGAGGAGGTCAGATGTTGGGCGCTTGCAGGAGACACTCCTGTTCAAGTGTCCTTTTAAGGTAAGTGCCCTGTATTTACAACCTTTGTCCAGGAATAGCACAGCGATGAAGACGCATGTGTGCCAGAAGGAATGATCCTGTTCCACTCGTTTCTTATTCATGGTCATGTGACTTGAATTAGACGCCACATGTTGGAATGGAGGAATTGTTGCAGTGGAACGAAAAGGACGCTCTCCAAACAATGTTCCTAAACTAGAGAGTATCGCTTCCAAATCTGGCCGGATTAATAAGTGGAATGTAAGAACCGACCGTCTGCTGGATTATATCCCCGGGGTTATTATGGAATCCTATTCGCCGCCGCAGATCTTTTGTGTTTAAGCGATAACTCAAAAACCAACTCATGGATTATTTTGAGATTTTATAGCTACATAGAACTTAGTGAGAGGAAGAACTGGAGTGATTTTGGGAAAGGTCGGTTATTTATATCCACCACTATGGGAAGATTTATCTGCAAAAGTTTCCCGCCCATCGTTTCCCAAACATTGGTCCCAACCGATGATGAATGGACTCCAGGAGATCCGACGCGTATATATGATATTTTATAAAGATGGAGTGTTAATTAGCAGCAGTGTTTTTTTTAGTTACTTCCAAATTAGTTGATAGAGACATTTTAAACTGTTGACGGGGTCCACAGAAGAATTCCCATTCCATTTTTCTTCTGCTTAAAAAATGGGTCGGGTCAGGGTCGCAGTAGCAGCAGGCTAAGGAAGGGTATTCCAGAGATTCCTCTCTCCAGGAACACTCTCCAGCTGATTCCAGAAGATCCTGCTGCGTTCCCAGGCCAGATGATATTTATGGTCCCTCCAGAGAGTTCTGGGTGGTCTCCCAGTTGGTCCTGCCTAGAAAGCCTGAAAAGGGAGGCGTCCTGTTCAGATGTCTGATCCAAAGCAACCGATGTTTTTTTTCCTTTAAAGTTTAAAAAAAAAGAAAGATGCTCTTATTCTGAAGGATTACAGTGGAAGTGACCACTCTTGTCGGTATTGTGCATTTATTCTGACCTCCGTCCTTAAACCGCTTATCTATGACATTAAGAGGTAAAGATAAAACTTTCTACGCCTCGTTCAGTCTGTTATATGTTCTATGTTGGGTTTGTTCAGGGGCTCGTGGTTCTGAGCCCCCGCTAGCTTTAGCCGCTCTGCTGTCGTTCTTAACTTGCTAAATTTCCCCGGGTGATTAGATTTGAAGCAGATCCTGACATGAGGTCTCGGTGTGGACAGTACTTTCATCGTGGGCCTGTTTCTGCTGGGTAAAAACCCCCACCCACTCACACATTCTCTGCACCGCCGGTGATGGAGTGATTAACACCAGGTGCTGAGTAACCGTCCTCTGCGTCCTGCAGTGACGGTATCTGTGGCGGATCAGATCCGACTCCTGATGGAAATAGTTTTGTCATGAAGCGATTCTTTTTATTGGTGTACGGCTTTAATGAGGCATGAAAACACTACTTATGTGCAGAATGTGATTCTGGTTCTGAAAGTGAAGTCAGTGAAGAAGGAAAGAGATAATGAGGTTTCAGAGCGGTTACTCCAGGTCGTCGACCCGGGGTCACGTGACTGAGCCGCGGTGTCGTGTTGATTGTCGTGGCGACAGAATCTGATTAAATATCCATATTTTCTTATGGAGCTATGAAGTCCAAACGGTGTCCCGCCCGTCTTTCCTGCCCACCGCCAGCTCCTGCAGCCACCCACGCATCCTGACAAAGGCGGGTTGACGGAAAGGTCAGATGTGTTTATTTACTGCCGTCCGTCCTTTGTGTGCTTGGATACATGTGGGCCGCGCCGGGTCGTCTGTTCATTCTGTCCAGGGTGAAGAACCGCTCACCTCTGTCCCCCTCATGTCGACCCGTGTTCTGCTCCGAGTCGGGAGGCGAAACCCCGGGGAGACGGAGGAAGGTGTTATAAAGTATGAGACAGACAGAGAGGAGGAAGAGAAACGGACGCGGTGAACCTAAAAGAAAGAGGAAAAAATGAGATGCAGAAAAATGTCCTTTATGTCCATGTCCTTCATCTTTAATCCAAATTATTCACAACAATCTGACCTTTGACTCGAGTAAACAGTGAAGGTTCTGAGGTCCACGCTGGTGGACTCTCCTCTGCAGCACATCCCACAGATGTTCTGGTGGGTTCTGGTCAGGTGACTGGGATGGTCATGACAGAACCTTTATTCTGTGACCTCTGAACCATTCTTGGGTTGATGTTGAGGTGATCTTCAGATCCTTGTCCTGCTGGAA
>VRLP01008978.1:0-14561 GCA_009660295.1 Lophius piscatorius
GGAGATGGGAAGCCAATGAAGGGAATGAAGAACAGGGGTGATGTGTTCGTGTTTACGAACTCTCATCAGGATCCTTGCAGCACTGTTTTGAACATACTGAAGTATTTGAAGACTTTTTGATCCCAATGAGAAGTGCGTTACAGTAATCCAGTCTGGAGGAGACGAACGTGTGGACCAACTTTTCAGCATCACTCAAAGTGAGTGAAGAACAGAGTTTGGAAATATTTCTGAGATGATGAAAGAAGATCTTGCAGATGTGTTTAATGTGGGATTCAAAAGTGAGTTGAGGGTCGAATCTTAATCCAAGGTTGGTGACTGATGAAGAGAGGGGAATGTCGTGACCAGAGAAAGTAATAATGGTTATGGAGGAAAACTGGATCTGATGTGGAAGGCCAATTAAAATTGCTTCGGTTTTGGTGCTGCTTAACTGGAGAAAGTTGTTTCTCATCCACACCTTTATCTCCTCCAGACAAGCGAAGTGTTGACAGGGGAGATGAAGATGACGTGAGGATGCAGAAGCTGCGGAAGAACATGTCTCCGTTTTTTTGTAGATTTGCGTATCATCAGCGTAGCAATGGAATGAGAGTCCATATCGACTGATGACATGGCCAAGGGGGAGAATGTACAGTATGAAGAGAATGGGGCCAAGGACTGATCCCTGAGGGACCCCACGGGTGACGGTGTGTTTCCGGGAGCTTGCATTTCCAAGGGAAATGTATTCTGTTCTGTCGGTGAAGTAGGATTGAAACCAGTTTAGGGGGGTAGTAGTGAGTCCAATGGTGTGATGTAGGCGGTGTAGGAGTATTCCATGGTCAACTGTGTCGAAGGCAGCAGACAAATCAAGGAGTATCAGGGGGGAAGGTGAACAAGCATCTGCTGCCATCCGTAGGTCATTTGTGACTCTAAGCAGAGCTGTTTCTGTGCTGTGGGCGGAGCGGAAACCAGACTGAAAGATTGTGGTTGTGGTTCTGAGAAATGTCTCAAAAACTATTATATCGATCAAAATGACAATTTTTTATATTCATGGCTTCCACCTCTTGGTTTATAGCAGCTTTACTGATCCTCTAACTCAACAGATCAATAATTTTGTAGCTCTTGATGCTAATACTAAAAGATTCAGGTTAATTGATGTAACATTTTACATAGTTTTAAAACACATGCAAGTCATTAGCATGTATGTTAAGTGATGATAAGTAAATATTAGCATGCTAGGACTGTAACAGACAACTAACTGTCTTGGCTTCAGCCCTACCTTCAACAAAACTTTAACTTTTCTCCCTTGTTAATTCTCCCTCCCCTGCCTGTCAGCAGAAATCTTTCAATTCAGAGACTACATCCTTTTAACGCTGTATTTAAAGATTGACTGTGTTCCAGCCAAACAATGTCTTATTTTGAAGCGCACAGATGCAGTTCTCCTTTTTCATGGCCGCTAAGGATCCACGCGCCCACCCTCTCCAAATATTCACGAGAGCTGTTAACATCTATATGAAGTCCTTTGACGAATTTAAGACTCAGCTACTATGTGTGTGTGTGGATGTGTGTGGCTTCCTACATTCTTATTTCATACATGACTACAACCAGCTCTTCAAATGAACCTCAAAAACCCTAGCTCCCCAGTCAGTCTCTGACTGATTGTCCCAGAAGGTTCAGTGGTTGTCACTCTCTTCCTTGCAAGTTGAGTTGAATACCTGAGTTTATCTTTTTGTTTATCTTGTGCCTATTGTTATCTTCACCATGTGAATGTATGTATTTAGAAGGGTATAGCATGCCCGACTTTACTTTTACAAGTATTCAGTAAAAGAAACACAAACAAAATGTAATCTTTGGCCTTGTCATATGTAGGGAGTCAGATAGTTAGTTAGTTAGTTAGTTAGTCCGTTAGTTGCCTCCCAAGAGGACAAAACATGTTACTGTGAAGGTCTTCCTGAATTTTCTCTTTATTTTCTGGGCATACACTACTGTGCAGAAACATACATATGCACTATTTAACAATGTTGCTCAACAAAAATAGGAATAAAATATGATCCGTCGCTATCTGTTCTAACTTTCATAGCTATGTTTTAGATTTTAAAATGCCACTCTAAATAACTAAACAACATTACCTAAATTACAACTTAGAATAGCAGAAAGACTGGTTCAGGAAAAAAAAAGAAGATAAATTAAAGGCACGCAGATCCAACATACCTGTTTGAAACCCATTACTTGGGGGCAGCAGAAAGACTAGATCAGACAAAACATGTGTTTCAATATATATTTATTTACATACTAACCATATTCCCCTTGCTTTTACATATAACACCAAACAAATCCGGTCCGATTTGGGCTGAGCTATGTGACTGATTGGTTTGTCAAATGCGTTTGTAAATTGTGAGGGAGGCTACAGTTTGAGCTAAAGGAAATCATTTATTGTCAGTTCTCGCCGCAAAATGACTCCAGATCATTTTTTTCTATGAAGGGATTTGTATCTTTTCCCAAACTGTATATTTCCTTTTTGAATGCAATCCTACAATAACTCTGAACTGTGCGATCCCATTATCAATATGTTGAAAAAACAAGTGAAGCTGAATAATAATAGAGTGACTAAAGAGAAGACAGCAGCCTACTTGTCATGCCTCTCTAACAGCCTGTTAGCTCTTGCATAGACTCACGCAAACAGCAGAAGCAGCACTGCACAGCTCCTAACTGTGACGTTCTCTAACTCTCATTCTTCTCTTCTCTTCTCTTCTCTTCTCTTCTCTTCTCTTCTCTTCTCTTCTCTTCTTTTCTCTTCTCTTGTCTTCTCATTTCTTCTCTTCTCTTCACACACACAAGATTGACCCAGGTCCCAGTCATAGTACTCGTCTATTACAGGTCCTTGGGGAAGTGGGGCTACCCTATAGAAAGCCTACATTCTGTTTGATCCCAGTCTAAATTTCAAAGGGAGTTACCAGATACCCACCGTAGGTAAGGAAGGTGGGGTAGGAGGGAAGGGCATATGGAAGAAAGGTGAATAGGAGGTACAATTTAGTCTGGTACACACGGTTTCCTAGTCCCCTCTCTTCATCCCTTTCTGTTTCTGTTTCCTTTCATTCTCCCAATGTTGTGTATCAACCCACTGGTGAAACAACAAACAAACAAACAGGTATTTGGATGAATCCCTCATTAAATCCATCCATCCATTAATTTTCTTCAGCTTATCCAGGGTCAGGTCACGGTGGCAGCGGATAAGCGGAGGATAAGGAAACAAAACGAAACTCATAAGTATAACCCCTTGCTTCACCTAAACATCATTTAGCTGTAACTCTTAAAATGGCACCAGGTTTAGATTGAGATACATCTAAGCTCTCATTTCTGGTCCATCTCTAGGTAAATGAATGCTTCTTCGGCTCGGTGATTGTCTTTCATTTTTCACAGCAATTTCTCTAAATGCTCCGTTCGAGTATTTCAATGTCATTTTTGAGTCAGAACAAGGTCAGGGTTTAAGGGATCCTAGGGGCCTGGAGTATTCTGGAGCAAAGCTAGGAATTTTTACAGTTTAAAAACAGGCCGGAGTGCCTTCCACGCAGGTGGATTTTCTGCCAGTGATTGAGACGGTTTTGCACTCAGATTTTATGACTGTGAGAAACTACCTCTGACACAATTGTTAGTACAAGGCTGTAATCTAAAACGTCGGCTTCATCTGTTAGACATGTGGGCAGACGATTAATGTTGGTTTTTCAGATGAAAACACAAATTGTGAGCAATTAAACAAAATACACTGCATTGAAGGTCGAGCCGGTTGTGTGCCACAGAAATTTGAGTTATACTCATATCAATAGAAATTGATACATTCATAATTAAAAAATAAAATGTCTACTTATGGAATTGCCATCAGAAACTCCGCCGAACTCCAAAAACACAGGATATGTTTTTTTCCTTCCCCGCCTCATACAGCAGTGCAGATACCTGGACACTGATGTGTCTGTAATCTTCACACGGCTGGAGGGTCACAAAATCACTGTAAGTGCCAAGACAGATTTTAACCTTAATGGTATTATGATATTTTGGTGTATGACAGAAGTCAGCTTTACACATTTAATTTGGCAGCTTGGGAGATGCATGTTAACTTACTGGCTGAGAAAGCTGTATTTATGATGTGGATTAATGACACACATAGCAGCTCATTATGTGAAATCTTTACCACATGGGTTCGGTCACCAGAAGCTTGCAGCTTCTACAATTTTGTACAGAATGGAAACAGTCATGTACAGAGATGTAGAGATTTCTTTTCTGTAACTGATTATCCATTCAGGGTAATATGGGGGCTGGAGCCTGTCCCAGTTGACATTGGGCAAGAGGCAGGGTACACCTTAGACAAACTACAAGTTCCTCACAAGGTCGACACACAGGGGCAGACCACTCATTCTCACAATCATACCTACAGGCAATTTACGATACGATACCATAGCAGTAGTAGAAGTCCAGTCTATGACATTTACATAAAAGCTAAACAGACGGTCCCTCATTCGACATTTCACATAAACATTCAGACGAATCAGACTATCATGACCAACCATACATGAGGAATCAGATCTCAGTCATCAGGGCACTGGTTCTGGTTCAGCGAAAATACAGACTTTTGTGTTTTTTGGGTTTATTGTTTTTTCTTGGTATTTTATAAATATTGGAGCTGCTATAATGCCCAAGTTCCCCCATTAATAAAGTTAATTATATTCTATTCTATTTGACTTAAGTTTGACAGAAAGGTTGCTGAACGAGACCAGTTATTTTATACTGCAGGAAATTGGACAGTTGGAAGAAGCCGGAGTACCAGGGCAGGACCCAAACTAACCTGACCTTTTTGATTGGCATCAATGCCCTTTTTTGTTGTCTCCACTTTGGAATTTCCATAAGAAGAAAGCAGCAGAGTTTTACTTTAGTGCTGCTTATTCAGCTAAATAGGGCAGTAATGCCATTACTTTGGCTAAGTAGGCGAACACCGTAGCTTTACAAGACCCCCGCAGTGTCAGTAGCATTATAGTACCATATCAACACAGCTGAAATCCTTTTGGTAGAAACATGACAGCCTGTGCGTTCATTACAGTGGTCATAAAACCGATTTGAATGAGGGTGGATTAATACAATTCTGATCAGCAATGAAGAAAAACACATGTGTCTCTCTTTGGGGTTTTATGGTGGTGCATAAACACGCACAGTAAACAGTTTATTTATCCAATTAAGGGTAACGAATCACACTAAGCAGAATGAGAGTTGGGGCTGCTTTGCCAAAGCTAAGAATCTATCATTACAGAACTTATTTACATTCACTTTAGTCTTGCAGGCTCTCACTGTCTCCCATCAACTCCAGCCTATTCCTCCAGATGGGATAGGGTGTGTTTGAGTCTGCGCTCCAAGCTATTGTGCAACATCAGCACATCACCTGGCATATAAAAAGACATGATAGTCTTCATGTTATCATACTCTTGCGTCAAACTGACTTTCTGGACAAACTGTAATGTTGCTGGCAGACAAATCAGCACAGACAAAAACCCATGTGATTTAGATTAGCTGGGAAAGCAGTAACTACCCCTCTCAGCTCTGACCGGTGTTATGGGCTCCAAATTGAAACTTAAGCCCACAGAATGTCATACAGCAGCACAATGCAGCATGCCGCCCATGCTGTGCTCAGCATATGTGCGCAGGATTGGTTTACTAGAGTTCAATGTTTAATTTAGCATGTGTCAAATTGGTTGTGTGTGTCCATGTGTGCATGTGTGCATGTGTCTATGATAAGATATAATATTTCCCCATGTGTTCAAAAACATAAAAGAACATCAATATCAGTCAATTGAAAAAAAAATGTGATTGAGGATCTTTGAAAAGATGCTCACCCCTGTGCACCTAAAACTTGCATTTAGAACATTTTGCTCTGTTGTGTGTGCACATATATGTGTACCTATATATGGATGATATTTTATTCAGCAGATGTCACTGCCCCTGGTCACACTCATCTGAACAAGAAGACATGGATGCAACTTAAAACTACTGGGTTGGGTGGCTGTCTTGTAATAACCCTGACATCATTAAAAATAAAGGGTTAAACATGACAATTACCACCCATTAGAGTCCGTACTCAGTCAGAAACAGTGATGCAACCATTGCTAAACAGCTACGGAAAGAAGACTGTCCTTATAAACATATTTTGTCTGAAATATAGTTTATCATTGTTATGATCCAGGAATTGTTTTTAGCTGATGCCATTTGAATTAGAGTGTGTCTGAGTACACAAGAAAGTAAATATGGAGATTTTGTAGATTACTTGAAAGCTTTTAAATTTGATTTTCTCCACTTGCAAATACATAAATAAAACCGTTTCAAGATGTAACCCAGTCATAAATGTGTTTTATAAGCACATTCTTCACCAACATTCTGACAGACATAATCAGAGCAGGAATCCTCCTGTGAGCCACTTTGAGACAGGGAGGAAGTAATTTGGTATGAAAGCCGTCCTCTCTGGCCAAAACGCTACTCAGAAATGAATCTCTGGGTTACATTAGCTATGATCTCTGTTTATCTCAACACCCACTTCAAAATTGGCTCTGATAGATGCTAGTCTCCGGATATACCTCTCTGGGTGTGTTTCACTTCTACTCTTTTCTTTTCTCTATTCTTCTATCACCATTTTGCCATAAGTTAAGTTTTACATAAGTCCACTGTTTTTCTTCTGGCAAAGAGAACAGTCATGGAGACAGATAATTGTTTTCGGCAGTTATCTGATAATAACATGATTATTTTCTCGTTATCGCAAGAAAACAAGCACTGATAATGTTGATTCCATGGCGACATGCAAACACAGACCGGAAGTTAAGCAAAGCGCCGAAAATATGAGAGAAACAGTGGATGAAAACAGCAAACGAACCTAATAATGACCTCAACGCACGCAGTACCCAAAGCCACAGCAATCTAGTTGTATTATACTTGCTTTTGGAAACCTTGTTCCACCAATGGAAAATCATGGACATTAACTTGTGGGGTCGCCGTGATGACATATACACACCGGTCAAAGAGCTGCCACAAAGGCAATTTCTACCTGTGGTAAACCTTGAGAATGTGATGAGTTTATCAATTACAGAAACTCCTTAGTCAATATTAAGTTTTATTTATTGTATTCACGACGTTGACTCAGGTTTTAACCTGAGTCAGATAACCGCATGACCGAGAGGCTAGGTGAAGCGTAAAAAAAAATATGGGGAAAAAGACGTATGATTTTAATTTTGAATCAGTTAATACAGTTATGAGACACATGAGCTCTGATGGACATTCAGAAAGGACAGAAAACAGCCGTTTTTTTTCGAATAAATGTGGGAAAAAAATTTTAATATCTTGCGAGACATCAAGTTAATTATCTCGTTATCCCGAGATAACGGCTAAAAATAATTATATGCCTCTTTGTATTTTCTTGGCTTACATAGTTTGAACTCAGTCTGGAATTCTACGCTCATTAATAATGGTAAATCATTATCAAAGACTCTATTAAAGATTGCTGGGTGTTCTTTTCCTTTTAAAGGCCGGCATGCTCGGTTCACACTCCCATTAGAATTGAAAATATCAACTTGTGGCTTGTAAAGGAGCCAATCTGTGGACATTGAGATGTGAGGGTATGCAGAGCCACACACCCTTTTGTTTCCCCTTTGTTCTCCATAATAGTAAATCTGACCAGGTTCTTAATTATCAATTGTTAGTTTCATCTATTGCTGTTTTAGCAACTATTGTGTTGTATATGTGTGTTCTATTGTTTTTTTCAATACTTGAATTATTATTGTGTTGGATCAAGTGTATTTAAGTTTTAAACTAATTTCAATTTTACTTAGCTAAGGCCCAACCAGCCACAGCAGTTCATTGGTTTCATTTTACCAAAATGTGACAATCCCTATATTATCCCTGTCAAATAATCTAATAAAATAAATAATGCAATTGTGTTGCAAACAATACACAAATAATTAAAAAAAAAGAGATTTGCGCACAACCCTCCTAATCAATTTTAATGTAAAGATAAACAACTTTGACTCATACTGATTGCTGCCAATGCCGTGTGGGCATCAACACATGACATAAAGGCAAACATCCGGTTTTGAGATAAGACTGAAGATGGATCACGGCTCATTAGGCTTCATTTAAACGATTGCCTCAGAAAATCCTGTATCAGTCATTTTCCATTGCTGCAGAGGAGCTATAAACACACCTTAATGGCCACACACACCAGTGTTTCTTCACTCTTGTCTATCTCTCTTTTTCTCTCTCTTACATATATATGTATATTTCTCTCTGTGCTGCCCAAAGGACATCTGTGTCTGTCAGATTGGGTATATATCTATATACAGTGAAAGTTGGTGGTTTTCAATGTGATTTTTCTTTGAGGATTTTTCTCAGTGAGTCATCTCCATGTGTGTTCAAGCTCATGCACACACAATCCCTCCTGCAGACTGCCGGAGGAGACCACCTGGTCACAATCATTCAAGGCCAGGGGTTAAAATCATTGTGTCTTTAGTGTGGTGGAGAAGGCTCACATTGTGGCAGACATGCCAGGACTAAGGATTGATTTGGGCTTGACAAAAGTCTGAAATAATTACTGTCCATAATATGTTGATCCGAAAGGTGGCCGGCATTTATTCGTGATGGATGTGGTTACCGCGTCATGCCCACCTAAAATGGAACATTCCTGTGGATATACTATAAAACAACACTTTCAAGTATTTCAAAGTCAAGTTCCACTCCCATAGTTCTGATGATTTACAAAATATTTGAGATCAGAATAAATTACATGGATTAATGTATGATGGATCACACATTTCAAAGAGCTAAAAGGTTCCAGTGAGAGAAATCAGGCATTATTAACTGGGCATCTAGCTGCTTTAATACTGACGTATTTAATCCGACTTTGAATACAGGAAATAATGATCATTTCACAGACTATGGTCTGTTTTCCCATAAGACACTATTGTGAGACCAGATAATCACTCACAGCTGTCCACAAACACACTCAGCGACATGAACATTTGGGATTTTTCAGGGTTTGTTTTATTTCTTTTATTTTTTCGGTAAAACCAACTCTTACATAAGTAGACAGGGGAAAAAAAGATAAAAATCTTTGGTTTGATCCCAACAATGCCAGCAATTTCCTTCCACCACTGCCCCATTACTGAAGCTCAGTGTCGACGCTGCAATGTGTCAATCTCCAGGTAAAAGCTGGAGCTCTTCCAAGACAAGGAAAAACAAAGGCAGTCGTGAGGAACATGTTTTCTTTCAGCAGCTCTGTAATACTGTAAGTGCTTGTAAGGTGGGACCATTGCCAGTGGAGTCCATGCGGTTTCCTGCAGAGCATGGAATGTTTCTGACAGCACCTGTATCTCTGAGAAGGAAAAACTGATTGGTTTGTCTCTGTAGGTTTGCGTTTCTGCAGACAATTAACTGTAATTGTTACCGCCATGAGGAGGTAATGTTTGTACTGCTGTTGGTTTGTTTCTGTTTGTCTGGTAGTAGGATCACTTAACAGTTTACAACAAATTCTTATTTTTTTTTCCTGAGAGATACAGTGTGACCCAACAAACAGTCCATTAGACTTGGGAGATTTTGTGAATCCCTCCAGGTTCCACAATGCATTTTTCATGATTCGGTGCCTGCTCCCGATGTTCATAAGTTAGAAGTGAAGAACAGTCGCACCTGTACTTTTCCCCAACAGGTGAGGGCACCGGGTTCCTGTGGAGGTGAGCTCCTTTACAGGTTTGTGCAGAAAAAAGAGGGTGTGCCACAAGCCGTATGGACACAGATTGCATTAAGAGGGGAGCTTCACGGGGGAACTTCATTGGGAAACTGAGCTGTTTTGGCAGAGGTTTGTACTCTCTGAGTGCTGTGCAGCGCTTTTTTTTAAAACAGTTTGACAGCAAAGACCCATCATTCTGTTTTGTTTGCCCACTTCCCCTCAGCACCATGTAAAGTTTAAGAAGTAGCTGGAAGTCGTTGGCTTAAAATAGCCATCAGTCCCTGTTTTTCATCCGTTTATCCTTGCATACTCCGTTCCACATGATGATGGTTGAGTGTGACCTCGGATGTGGCCAAATCAATCGGTGGGATTCTCCGTTGGTTTTAATCAGTATTGTTTCTGTATCCTGTCATTTTATTTTTCCTATTGTATTTCTCTTTTTTGATCTTTGAACGGTATGTCATTGTAACTTCTCACTTTATTTCTTATTTTTGTCAAGATATAAAACAGAGCTGGTCCAAAGCTTCATGTGAGGTGGTAATATTTCTGCAACAAGACTCTCATCTTAACAAAGATATAAATATGTGAAATCTAAAGGTGCACGCTGTACCCCCCTCTCCATGTGGCTGACACTGAGCAGGCCCTCAGTTCGGCAGCAAGAACATGTGACTTTATCAATGAGTCGCTGAACATAATGCAAACAATGCATTTGTCATTCAGACATTGTTTTGTCAGCTTGATATGAGCTGAACTCCATTCACTATTATCTTTCCTTGGCTAGCTTCTAAATAGCTCTCTTAAAATAAATCTTATCGTATCTGATTAATAGAGACATCCATAACCTATGTGCTGAGCATGTAAAACCACATGAGACTGGTCACACTGTAATTCTGAGGTTGGATGCGACTTTATTCTTTAGCTTTGTTCTGTCTTTCTACATGCAAAGCATTATTGTGATTGATTAATTGAATGTGTATTTATGGAATTTTTAAGTTTTCCTGTACATTTCATAGCAAAGACATCACAAGTCAAACAGAGACACCAAATACAAATGCAAAAACTTTATTTTACTTTTCCGGCAAGGATAAGGGAGAGTGTGCTGAATATAATGGAACAGAAACAAACCTGAAGGGGAGAAAGCTGCATCTAAAGACCAATCAGTTTTCAGGTAGCCTCTATGGAGACCACTTAGATGGCAACAGGTTGTAGGTACGTCATGAAAACTCCTTTTGTGCACTTGCATAATTGCAAAATCTCCAACCTTGGTTTGAAATTTCAGGTGTGAACAAAAACTTTAATCTCATTACCCAAAAGAATTTATTAGATTTTGACTTTGTCTACCAGATTGGACTCATAAATGCAGTGTGCTTGAACAAGACTGAGTGAAATATTTGCACCTTGGGTTCAGCTGGAAAACTGACTCTGTGGTCTGAACTTCATGATAACAAGATGAAATTAAACAATATAATTTTCACATTTAAAAGCACTGGGAACAAGTTTTTTGAATGTGGTTTCTTATCTGAGGCGAAGCTGTCATTTGTTACATTAGCATGTGATGTGCTGATATTGAGTTTGTAGGTCACTGGATAAAGTAGGTCAAAAACTTCTGCTGTATCTACTTCTCTTTTTGTTCACAGGGAAACTTGTGCTAATGACGATGTCATATAAATACGTAACAAGACTCACTATTGATCATTGCACTTCCTATTTTGTCTCTGCCTATCACAGCAAGGACATACTGTGCTCACACAGTCAGTAATACACACACTTTCGGAAAGAGGCATGACTTCAATGCATTTGATTTGTAGTGATTCCATTTCCAGTGCTACGTGTTTCTCAAGACTGTGGAGATGTAAGCAGATGAAGTTACTAAGTAACTTTAAATCTTGAGCACAGTCTCATGCGATACTGTGGCTGACAAAGTCAAATTTCAGACTGGTTTACTGAATCTTAACAATTGCAAAAATGTCCACTAACATGTCCAAATCATTCAGGTAAGACTGATCTTTCACTGCAAAGCTGAATCCTAGGTTTTTTTTTTATTTGATTTTGATGACTGAAGCACCACATAATGCTTCTTACCTTTCCTTGGAGTTGGTGGAGTGTTGATGAAGAATAGTTATGTTTGGCAACGTTTGGCCACAAACTGATTTAGAAGTGGTCTTGTGTGGTCCCACTGGGTTATCTAAAGTCCCATGAATGAAATGAAAGAAACATCCTTTAAGTTGTTAGGCTCACCCAAACAATATTAAATACTGGGAGAGCTTGGTCCAGTAAACCTCTGGGGGCCCAAGAAGTGTATGGGTTCAAGTGTGTGTGTGCGTGTGTGTATGCATTCAATGCATGCGAGCACATGTCTGTAAATATTTCTTCCTCCATGTATGGTTGGTTCCATCGGAAACCCCCATACTTTGAGATGAGTATATTAAAAGGCAGCTGTGAAAAGTTAGCTGAGCTTTGGATCTATTTCTATGAGCTTTCAGAGATGTAGAGTTAATTTAATAACGTATATCTAAAGAATAAAGCAGAGGTTGCTCTTGGTCTAATAGAAATGTTTTCTAAGGCAAAGACAGAGTGGAAAAGAAACACAAAGCAATTACTGGGAAAGTTAAATCTGGTCATAAACGCAGGCTGGTAATGCTTACTGCACAATGTTCAGTGTAGCACGGTAACCAAGCTCCGCCTTCTCTACTTAGACACAGGATTTTGAAATCTCTTAAGGAGTCCATAATGAAATGATTATGAAAAAGTCCCCGTCTTTGAATGAAGTGATAGAGCTGTGTGCTGAATGGAGAGTGAAACAATGACATCTTTTCCCAGTTAGAAGGCTTAAAGAGCAGCCATTTAGCTCACGCGGCATGCGTTGATTAGAGAGGTGTTTGGCACAAAGTCAGCGTGTTTCTGCCAAGCACTAACCACCCGAGAACACACACAGACACAGACACACACACCCACACACACACACACACACACAAAATTGTTGGAATCATGAAATCATTATTTTTGTTGCAGACTAAAAAGCTCACTTAAGTAACAATTACTCCCCTACTTTGGAGCCTGGGTTCAAACACGTTGTTTCCAGTAATACGCGATCAATTAGATGTTTTTGGTATTTCACTATTGTAATGTTTTCTGCCACCCCACCCTTTATAAACTCCACTGCATAGCATCTGCATGACCTTGCCTCTTCCACCAAGGGAGAGTTAAATCAAACAGCTGAGAAGAAAACCAGACAGATGTGTCAGAAGGGAACCTCTTTCCAGAGCATGTCCATGTCAAAAAAGGTGCCAAGTTCAATTAAAACAGTTTATTATCATTTTTATTTGATATTATTTATTGGCTTTATGTGCATGAGGGGAGTCCCAGTAACCGAGGAGATATTGATATCCTCTCAAAAGGCTGGTTTTCCTGGAGTCTGGCTGCAGATAACTGAGTATTTTATGGCCAACTGTAATATCAAGATCCCCTGCCACTTCAAGTTTACAAAGTGAGAGAATTTGGAATATAAAAGAATTAGGCATTCAACCTTACTTTTAACAGTAGGTTGGACTTGGAAGTGAATGGAGGCACAAGGGACCGAATTTCAGCATTTTATTCAAAGGATTGCATTTGGAGATTGTTATGTTCTGGCCAAAAATATTCCATTGCTGCATTTCTGTTGAGTACAGCTTTTTATATTACTGTTCCAGGCCTTTATATCTTGCCTTTATTTTATTGTTTTTCTGTAGTCTTTTTTATTTGTTACATGGTGCTCACCAACATAATTGATGAGATCTGGAAACATACTGATCAGATGAAATCCAAAAAAGAACACCAGTGTGCCAACGAGCCAAACTGGAGAATCATTGCATTGTAAACTGTTCAAATCCAGAGAACCATCTAGACTTCTCATGCCGTGTCAAGACCTCAATGTCAGTCTTTCATTTGAGCCGAATGTTGGGGTTCCTAATGAGGAGAATATAGGTGGTAAGGGCACCAATGCCACCCTCTCTATACTGACACTAATGGTGTGAGCTCAGCCTTTTACTCCTGTCCCCCATTAATATCCACCCCATTAGAAGAGAGAATGAGCAACGGCTAGCTGATCAGCATTCTAACTTCCGTAGATGATAGTGCAACATACCACATGCAAATGGCATAATGTCAATATGAGGCTGGCAAAATAACATGTTAATTTCTAGTAATTGATTAGAGAAAATAAAGCATGTCAATTAAATTAAACTGTTTTAAGCAAGCTCTGTGATAACCAAAACGTATCTGTGAATGTTACGTGCACAGTAGCTTAGACATGGTAGATGATAAGATAAAGATAAGTGTTGAAAGTCTAAGTGAATAGAAACTGATGATTTGAAGACCAGTCTGTGCAACTTTTGCTAGGAGAAATTTTCATAGAAATGTTTTGTACCACTTCAAACCTGATATATGAGCTCAATATTTAGCATTGACCTCGAAGGTCAGATACAACAAACCACCTGATGGTAACATTACTGTGAGCATCAAGCCTCATCAAACAACACTCAAAAAGAGACTCGGACAAAAACTGAGTAAATATGTGACAGTTTAACTGACTCAGTTGCTCAAAGAATAGCAATAATTATTGGCATATGAAAGAGTTGACCTTTTATGTCAGCACTTTTCAATCAAGATGAATGTAGCCAATGAGAGAGAGACATTATGGACTACCTGACGGTTGCAGTCATTGAGGCTAATTTTAGCTAGAATAATAATAATAATAATAATACATTTAATTTATAATGCACTTTACATTTGGATCAAATCTCAAAGTGCTACAAAGCAAAAGCAGATAAAAGCATCAATAAAAAATAAAATAATAACTATATAA
>VRLP01008979.1:0-14559 GCA_009660295.1 Lophius piscatorius
CAACTTTCTCCAGTTGAACAGCTCCAAAACCGAAGCTATTTTAATTGGCACCCCACATCAGACCCAGTCTTCCTCCATAACCAGTATTACCTTCTCTGGTCACCACATTCCCATCTCTTCATCAGTCACCAACTTCGGCGTAAGATTTGACCCTCAACTCACTTTTGAATCCCACATCAAACACATCTGCAAGATCTCCTTTCACCATCTCAGAAATATTTCCAAATTCCGTTCTTCACTCACCTTGAGTGATGCTGAAAAGCTGGTCCACGCGTTTGTCTCCTCCAGACTGGATTACTGTAACACACTTCTCATCGGGATCCCTGATAAAAGTCTTAAAAGACTTCAGTATGTTCAAAAAAGTGCTGCAAGGATCCTGATGAGAGTACGTAAACACGAACACATCACCCCTGTTCTTCATTCCCTTCATTGGCTTCCCATCTCCACCAGGATTGATTATAAGATCTCTCTCCTCACTCATCAGTGCATCCATGGTAACGCACCCCCCTACCTGAAAGAACTACCCACCCCACTGACCTCAACACCATCCCTCCGTTCTATCCACTCATACCGCCTCCTCCTTCCCCGGACTAAGCTCAGCACCATGGGTGATCGGGCCTTTTGTTCTGCTGCCCCTCGTCTGTGGAATGCCCTCCCTGACCATCTGAGGGCTCCACAGACGACTGGAAAAAAAGGACTTAAAACTTTCCTTTTTAGCAGAACTTATAACTTTAATTAACATTGCTGCTTTTTGGTCATGTTTTTATATAGTTATTATTTCATTTTTTATTGATGCTTTTATCTGCTTTTACTTTGTAGCACTTTGAGATTTGATCCAAATGTAAAGTGCATTATAAATTAAATGTATTATTATTATTATTATTATCATGTAAATAGCAGAATAAACACTGCTTCTTTGACTTTAGACAAGCTATTTGTTGGAAATGGTGCAGTTCTTTTTCTACTGCCTAAAGATAAAGATAAATCAAGGCTCCCACTGGTGAACTCATGGTTACAATACATTTGCCACGTGCCCTCTGAACAACTTGGGACTTACAGTCATGCTACATCTAACCTGGAGGGTACTGCGTCACACCAAATACCACTAGAGGATGTGACAGGAAGCCACAAACACACACATGGACACACACACGCAAACAAATACCTACCCACACAAACACACCAACACACACGCACACTACAGCGGTCACAAAGAGAGAGAGAGAAATAAAGGTCTGTTGGTCATCTTCAACCCCCAGAAATGTTTCCAGTACTTGTTTCTTGTAGAGTGAATGGTCCAAGAACATCTAAAGGTCAGCTAGATGCCATTGCTTGACAGCGACCTTCAACTGAATGATCACAGTATACTTCTGATGATACTGTTTGAGTCCCACAATGCACCGCTTTGGTTGGTTTTCTGCCTGATTAATGACTGTGACAACTTTTTTGTATAAATGTTTTTTTCTCTTGAGTTGAAGACACAGCAATGGATTCATGGGGAATACATTATCTTATCCAACATATTAAATTAACTCCGGGGAAAAGTCAACAGGAAAGAAATGACTTGTTATGAATAGGTTTATTTTCTTTTGTATTAATACATTATCTCATTTGGAGGTCGAAATCATTTTTTACAGCTTTTTCAGAATATTCAACTCAATGATTTAGCTTACAAAAGTTGTTAGGTGTACATCAAATAGTATAGGGGACAGTTTAAATTCATGTCCCTGTAAGGCTTGTTGAAAAAATCTCAACCACTTTAGATCAGCTTTCATTTATGCGTTTCTGCATGTTCCTCATTCTGAAGATGTGTTTCTTTTACATTATAATTCTACTTCTATTCCTTAGATCCGTTTAAATCTTTCATTGCTTTCTGTTTTCAGGATGCTGCTGAGGTCCATGATGTCCCCGCAATGTTAAAATGGGACCTCAACAAGATTTTATTCAGCAGTTAGAACAGCATTTTCCTTTTCGTCCCTTCAAGACTTGGAAGAAAAGGGAGGTCAGTGTTTTCTTCAATAAAATAATTATGCTTTGTGGGCACTGTAAATCTTACGCCTCAACAGGTCACTGATGTTCCTCTAATCTATGTTTAAAAATAAAAACCTTCGGAGGATTTTATACAAATGCAGGACATTACCTCCCCTTCTTTTTCTCTGTATGTTCATGTTCTGAAGAAATATTTTCAATCACTTTTAAATCGTTCTCTGTGAAACTGTGATGACTGCACCATCACTGACGTCCTTGGAATTACTGCGAGGAAGACCAAGTACTCTTTTTTTATTTTCATGCTGGCTTTCTATCAGTTATCAGCCCTAACATTTAAACCACCTGCCTAATACTGTGTGTGTGTATCTTTGGAACCCATGATATGACACCTTTTTATAAGATCCTGCATGAACTTTTTTCAAATTTGTGCGACAGTAAGTCTTCTGTGAAATCTAACAACATGGGCTGGCATTCGCTCCACAAATCATCAATGACACTTTAGTGGCCAAGACCTTGTCGCTAAGATCCTTTAACTTCTTGCTTCCAACACATCAAATCTGAGGACAAAATGTCACATCCTGCCCCTAACAGATACCCTTGCAATGAGAAATTATTTTTTTCTAACTTCACGTGTCTGTGGTCGTAATTTTATGGTTGATTGATGTAAAAGCTGTGTCAAATACTTTCTTAGACTCGGAGGACCATATGACCGCGATGCATTGTTGTGTTGTGTTGATGTTCCTAGTATCAATGCTACCGAATAACCCCTCATTAGGCTAAATTTTTATTTCTGTTTCTTTTTATAATAGTTTGAGGAAAACATCTCAGGGAGTAATAATTCCTCTAACCTCCATACGAAAGGGTTTGCCGATCTGCTGAATAATTATTCCGATAAAGTATGGGCTACAATCTCTTTACTAATTCCTTTTTGTACAGACATTACGGCGACATCAGTAGAAAAACAATAACAGACACTATGCTGATATTCTAGACCAATGATGTCAAATTAAAGAACAGAGGAAGCCAAAATTCAGATGTGAGTCCAAACTGATTGGTCCAAACTGTGGGCCAGCATGGTCAATATATTTTGAAGAACAAACTAAACTGGCTGTAATTTAAAAAGAGGTATTATGACAAATGAATCATACAGTAATAGGAACTTAACTGCACCCATGACATATAGAATTCAAAGTAAACCAAGGGTTTAGGAAAAATTAGACAAGTAGTATCTGTACAGTACTTGTGACCCAGTTATTATAGAAATAAGATATTTTCATATGGACCAAATAGTTTGACATACAGTATGTATTCTACACAGTTCCAGCACTGTATGTCACTCTCTTTTTATGTAAATGGCACCCCTTTTTCTTCTTGTTTATATTGGCTATGGAGGAATGTGTCCGTGCTTAACAATTTCCTGGTGTTGTGAGGGTGGTAACGTCACTGATGTCCCTTTAATATCAAAGAGGGACCTCAAGTGGACTAATTTCAACAGTTATTTCTCAAATTTCCTTTTTTTAAATTCCGTCTATTCACTACCTTAATCTGTTATAATCTGCATCTGTAATAATGCTAAAATTTAGCTTTGAGGAAACTCTTGGCGCTTGAGACATCGCAGATATTTCTGTAATTCATGTATACAAAAGTTCGAGTCATCCGTTTCTGGTTTTCCATCTTCACTTTGTATGTCTTCATATCACTGTCAACCATGTAATCCAGGAAAACAAAGCAAAACAATAAAAAACAGTAAGGAACTACAATCAAAGTTGAACTATGAAGTAGTATAGCTCATTTGTAATGTTACTAAGATTTTCTACATATGGATTTGATTACAGTTTTTCTGAAAAGTAATTAAAACTAAGAGAAACATAATCATTGAGCAGGAAGCCCCAAACTATGGTAGAATAAATGTGTCAGTGTAGTTTATTTCCCAACCACTCAAACCTGTTCTAGTGTGAGTTTTAATGTCAAACTCATTTTCTGCGGCCTCTGCTCACTTCTTTTTGCAATGCAATTTTTCAGTCAGCAGCATTCCTGTGGGATTAGTGGAGCCTTGGCTTATATACAGTTAAAAGTTAAATCTGTGCTATTTGTGACTTGAATGTTATTTAACTTATTCTAAATCAGTCCACCTGTAATCTCTCATCCTTTCAATCTGCTTTCTGTTGTTGCAAAACACCAAACACACTGCAGGAAGTTTATAGAAGAGAACATTTTTAAGATATTTCTCTTTCCACCTCATCACAAAAAATGGCAGCAAAAAATGATTTGTGGTACTGAAAAAGTAAAATGTACCGTACAAAAGTAGCAACAGTTTGACCCAGAAATAATTAAACTGAGACACAAAGCTTTTCTGTCCACTGCTCATCATCAATCCCTCAGGCGATTCATATGCTCCAAATATAGACCAAATCACAAACGACCTATTAGCCATAATCATCAAGTTCTTCCTCGTGCTAAGGCCTATGAGGGTATAGTATTTGAAAATGATCCATGAAATAGTTTAGGAGTTATTGTGTTAACGTGAAGGATCTGCTGAGGCGAATGCAGCAGCGAAAGATGATACCATAATATTCCCCCACTTTCTAGATTATAATAATAATAATAGATTTGGTGGGCACAATTTCAAAATCCCCTTCTCTACCTTCAAATTTATAAAAATATACTTGAGGATATAAAATATTCATGAAACCCAATAATCAGACTAATAGACCAAAACCACAAAGGTTTGGTCTTTGGATGGATTCTGGTTGTTGAGTGAGTTACTGCTGAATTCTATTTAAGAATAAGATTTTTTTTATGTTCTTTTTGCATTCTGTAGTGCTGTTTGTACACGTGTTCGCCTTAATATTCTTAAAGGAGTACAATTACTCTGTTCTTGTGTCTGTTCTGTATGCGGTGCGTTTGTTCTTCGCTGCTGTGACATATAAATTGCCCTCGGGGATCTATAAATTGTCTGCCGAGCCAAAGTAGCGAGGCATGCTACATCACTATTCCTGACTTTCATGTCAGGATATAAAGGTCAGAAATAATTGTGCTGCATTCTACATTTTGTTCTACAGGAAATAATTTGATATCATCCCTGCGTCTTGTGACGGCGGAGAGAGGGAAGCAGCAGTGAGAATAAGGGAGGGAAAGAGAGAGAGCGAGAGAGAGAGAGAGATAGTGCTGGGATGTGGGAGCATGTCCGGATTCTTGTTCACTCTCTGATTCTCTCTGTTAAACTGCTCCTGCAGGTGAGGCGCCCCTCACCTTAAAGTGTCAGACCTGATATTAATCACTCACGGTTCGATAGATGTGAGTCAGGAGAGAATGTTCAGGACACTTGATAATGATTCGGCTGTTCGGTGTAGCGTGGAGGAGGAGTGAGTACCACAGTTGCCTCAGAGCAAAAATGTCGAGAAGTGTTCACTACAAAAACTAAATTTAAAGAAACAAAAAAAAAGCCTTGTTTTGGGAAATTAGTTTTATTTTAATCCAAAAAAGATCAAAGTTATGCTGTCAAGCACTTTTGCATTAAAAAAGTAATGTTTTCTTTATCTTCTTTTTTTTTAAGGGTCCGCCCTACAGTGAACATCGCATTATGGCTATGCAATATTGACTTAGCATTCCTGATACAACTGTCAAATTGTTCACTGACTCCGAACCCATTGTGGCTGGGTTGCATCCGAAAAATTAATGGTAAAATTAATATAAATATATCAAACCTTGTCTTAATGAGACATTAATATTGACCTGATTCAGCAAGTAACAAGGGACCCTTAGATTAAAGTAGAGATTCTTGAAGTCAGCTCATTCAACAAATGAAAATACTTAATTTAAATTTTCCTGTAAGAATAACTTTGTTGAGTTTGGGTATTTGTATTTTACATTTTAAGTTCCGTTTCAGAGTGCACATATGATCGGGCCTATGCTCCGAAACCATATAGTCTTTGTTTAACCGGTGATCCAGAAGATGAGTTTCATTATCTGCTTGTATTTTCTTTCTTGACCGAAGACAGGAAGGTGTTGATTTGAAGATATTATAGAGCATGTTCTAATTTAGATACATTTGAAAAAGTCAATGTGTACAAGCACATTTTTGTTTAATATGGTCAAATTTATTAGGAAAGTTTAAGAGTTTAAGACAGTTTTTGGATTTCCAAATGACTGTGAATGTCCATAAATGTTAGTTTCATGTTTTTTTCCTAGCACTGGTTGCTGCCTGTTTTGATTTGTTGTTTTCTGTTCCTCGTACCCGGGTCCAAAGAAAAGTAAAAGTAAATGAAAGGCTCAGTCTTTGAGTTGCTAGGCTTGTGCTAGTTTTAAGATTTTAAGCCAACAAAACTGGCTCACCCCATTGGATGATTTTGTTTTTCTTTTGTTAATATGGCTTCTTTCTGGTACGGCTCATTTGCATATTCTATTCATATCATAAAGGTGCTCATCGGATTTTTGCCACAACACAATGATCCTCAGAGCTGTTGGGAGAACATTCTATGGACTGATGATGCAAAAGTTGAACTGTTTTGAAGACAGGGGTCAGCTGACATCTAGTGTAAACCAAATACTACATTCCAAATAAACAGCATTACGCCAACAATCAAGCGTGGCGGTGTGATGTTGTGAGTATCATTTGATGTTGTGGGGCCAGGAAAAATCGCTACCTAACATGATTTCTGAAGGGGAATGTTTGGTCATCCCTCTGTGAGTTGGAACTCCAGAACATTGTACCTCAGACAGACAAAGACTCCCATCAGAAGAGAAATTCCTCCTCTGAATGACAGAAAAGGTAAATATGAGAATAAAAGTAAAAAAGCCTTTTGAAATATTGTGGTAGGACATAAACCTACCTACAACCTGTTCATGCTCACAAACCTTGCAATGTTCTGCCAAGAAAATACATACTACATCTTTTACTGCTGGTGATGTTGGTTGGCATAACGTTTTTACCTTATTACATCAGATTATTCAAACCTTTGCCTTTGTGTTATGTTAAATTCTGTTCCCACACAGTTTATTAATTAGGAGCAGTTGAATGCTGTTCATAGAACTGTACACGGTAAGTTTGACATTAGGAACATTGTCGACTTTCTGTGCTGTTCCCATATTTCTCTCTCATTTACGCTTGCTTCTCTTTTTAAAGGATTAACATTATTCCTACTGAGTTGTATCGGTAACAGGAGTCGAATAATCAGTTTTAGATTGGTCAGCTGTGTTCTCCTTTTCTTCCTCATCACTCGGAGTGCTGAAACATTGCGCTGAAGATTTGCTCTGAGTTTCTGCATGGACTCTCCAGAGAATCAGAGGAAGTAGAGCTACAGAGGAGATTCTCTCTGACAGCCTTTTAGTGCAGCAGGAAGCCAAGAGCTGGGTGTGCGTTTGCATGTTTGTGTATGTGGCTTCCTGTCACATTCTCCGATGGTATTTCGTGCGACGTGGTAACCTGAAGGTTAGACGGAGCGTGACTTGAAGGTTGTGGATTCAATCCTCATCCAAGGACAGACAGACAACATGTGTCTGTGAGTGGCTTTGTGTGCCCTTGAGCATAGGTGTTGCAACCTCTACCTACTGTGATGGAGCAGCTGGTGTGTGTTTCCACTGAAGTGGTGTTTACATCAAACAGATCCGCTGATGTCTGCTCTGATGGATTTGATGTGGTTTGATTGTGACATTTTCTCTGGAGGGCTTCGGAGTGCATTCTGGGTGTTAAGAGGGTAAAGTAGTGCGGTTGTGGCCTGTTACTGATTGTTTTCATCCGTAGCAGGTACCAGAATTGGTCTCAGAGATGTTTGACAGACAAGTGTTCAAACTGAGCAGGATTTGATGTCATTTAACAGCAAAAATCACATTCATTCATTGAATTCAATTGATTAAAGTCATATAGTGAAGACAATGCCACACAAATAAAACAATTATGTGTTGTGTTATGTGTGTGTTACCCACACTGCACGACCAGTTGGATCATAGCCTCTCTGGGTTTCACGTTGAAGCCATTGTATTGGCTCGTCTGGCAGCGGTAGGTGCCACTCATCTCTCTCGTGACATTGCTGATCCGCAGAATGCCGTCGTAGCTCTCCATCTCAGCCGAGCCATCTGGCATCAGTGGTGCCGCCGCCGCTGCCGCTCCACCGCTCTCTTCCAACCGGGACCACAGAATGATGGGTTTGGGTTTCCCTGAGACCAGACACTGCATGTCCACAGTGTCACCCTCCTGAGCGATGAGGTGAGAGCGCCCCCTGGGGATGGTCAGCTCTGGGGGAACTGCAGGTAGACAGACTGTTAGATGACACACAGCCATAACAACAACATTTATAAATTGATCTAAATATTTAGATATTTGTTTCCACTATAAACTGCTTATTTACATTCACGTGTAAAAGCTGTTCAATATCTCTGATATTTCTCTAATGCGTCATCAGACGTAAACATTTAACTTTTCAATTTCATTTTCTTGCATTGTCTTAAACGTCTCGCCTCATTCATAACGTTATCTAACATTCAATTGCTGGAATTAGTTGTTTCCAAAAAATGTTTAATTCAAGTCCAGATTTCAGTGGCGTTCAAAACATTATTACCAGATAAACAGCTGTTTTGGTAATCATTATGTACATTAGGACATCAAGAGCTGTTTGAGTCCACTGAGTTATTAAATTGACTCTATTTTTATTGACTGGAACCGAATTATATTTCATTTATTTCATGTTCTTGAATGAGGATACGTCAAATTAAAATATTACGTAGCTATTGAAAATATATTTGATATTTGGTGATGCTGAATTTTGAGCAATACTTTGTGCGGTAGTTGTTTTCTGTCAGTTAAACTATTTCAGTGTGCAACAGCGTACTTGTGAGAAGAGAGTGGAGAGAAATAAAAATCTGACTTCATGTTAAGTTTTTTCCAACATTCTACCTTGAATTGATTTAAACGTTCCAGTGAGACTAACCTGTGGTTGATGAGATGTTGACGTCGATGCTGATCTCAGGGCTTCCTCCATTCCTCAGTGACGCCACACAGGTGTAAGTCCCGAAGTCGGTGAACTTAAGGTCGATGATGTCGAGGTTGGTGGTTCCCGGTGAGATGTCGGTGTCAGTGTGAGTGATGACCATCCGCTCCGAGCTCCTCAGCGGCCGACCATTCTTTAGCCAGCTGAACAGGAGCTCTTCAGGTGGTGTGGCCTCCACTTGACAGCTGATCTTTACTTCTCGGCCAATCTGTATGTTGTCGTCGTTGTGGTATGGGTCAGGCGTGATCCAGAACCGGCCTTTACGAAGGCCTGAAGGGGAAATGTGCATTCAAGAATTTTATTTTCTTCGAAAGAATAATTAGAGTTTATGTTGAATGAAGTAACGTCAGGTAACACAAACACATACAAATATCCAAAAAAAGAATATTGAATATTTTATTAATCAAGAGTGCATGATCTAGTAAAAATCAAGCAATCAGTCAGTGACAGGAGTTGAATTGGCAGCTGAGGATTAAACGGAGTAACTAATTGAAACGTACCAAAAGGTGTTAGAATCAATAAATGTCAAGTCAGTTGGGGTCAAAGTTGTTTACTTAGGACAAAAATATAAGAAAAGTTCCCTTATAACACTTCCAGAAAAGAACAGGGCTAGACGGGGGTCCGGCGTTGCCCAATGAGTATGTACTTGGAGATAGAGGCAAATAAAAGCATCACATGTCCTCTAGTGGTGAATAAATGTGGATATGTGCATGTTTGAGGTTCTGCACCCACTTCAAAGGGATGCGCCCGATGCTGAGTTTAGTGCCTACAGCGAAGAATTATGGAACAAATTCTCATCTTCAGTTCTTTGCTGCATTGTTATTTATTGTGAAGTTAAAAAAAAACTTTGATGGACCAACCTTCCATCAGCAAGTTTGAAAACCATATTGACTGAATTTTAAAGTTTGGCTGAGCTGTTTCTTTTTGAATGATTTCTTTTGAATCCATGACCAACTCTGCTTCATCATCTTCAGATAGTGAAAATCAAACGAGTGTGGGGGATCTACACAGGATGTGCATTCTGTTGGTAGGACAGAAAGAGACCATAACTGAGGGACAAAGCGTTACATGATAAATAAACTACAGTTCTTCCACCACTTGAAATCATTTATTTCTGCTTTAGTGAAACGTCCACTAGAATCTCAAACGGTATGAAGTTATGTATCAAAAATGTAATTCCCAAACTTCGTTCTGACATTTTTGGTGTCTTTTAACTTGTAACCTCCGTAGGATTAAGTTCTTTGTGTTTATAAAAAGCTTCAACAAACATGATAAGTTCATAAATAGGGTTGAAAGGCCAGAGCGACGACACGTGATGAATCCTTCAGTAGGAACCAGCTGGCAACCTTCTTAAAGACTCACAGCAGAGCATGTGCGTCCTAATATTTGAAATGATCACAATTAGCCTTCCTGCTGCATGGACGCTAATCCATTCAAATTAGGCTCAATGATTTGTTCAGTTTAATCCTCTGACTGTCCACAGTAGGTTTGGTTTAAGTATCAGCATTGGTCTATCACGGCTTCCGACGTGTTTCTTGTTTTTGTCTTGTTGTTCTTGGACATGTTTGTAGGGGTAATTATTGCTTCTCTTGGCAAAGGATTGCACTCTATGAGAGTTTTTTCTAGTTCTTTCTGTATCTTCCCAGCACTCATGGCCATAAGTGAAGGGTTGGAACTTATATGGACTGGTTAATTGAGAGCTTTACCTTTTGGCATTGCTCTCTCTTCCCTGCAGCTAACCGATACTATGCCTGCATTACAGCTGATGGTTCAGCCTATCTGTCTTCTTCCATCCCTGTTGAATAAGAGTCAGGAATGCGAGTCAGAAAAGGTGCTGACTCTCATTCCAGCCGCTTCACACTCGCTGGAGATCACGGACTGATGAAGCCAACAGAGGCACATCATCATCAGCGAGCAGCAGATGAAATTCTAAGCTGCCCCTAAACAGACTCTTCTTTCCTTTATTTCACCTTCGGATCCAGTCCATTGATTTTATAAACAGAATTCAGGACAAGGCACAACCTTAGTGGCTTACAACACCCACTGAGAACATGTCTGACTTTCTGCAGTGGATAAGAACCCATCCATAACTTTGATTATGTAGGGACTTGATGGCTCTTAGGATCAGCCCAAGCACTCTGTACTCCCGTAGTACCCCAAGAGGACTCCCGGGGAGATGGCCGAAGTCCTTCTATAAATCAACGAAACACATGTAATCTAAATGAGCAAATTCCCAAGACACCTCTAGCAAGCGTGCAAAGGTAATGAGTTGGTTCACTGTTCCAAGACGAAGAGTGGACCAATTATAGGGGAGTCACTCATAAGAGTGACTCCCCTATAATTGAAGCACACAATCTGGTCCTGCTTTCTGAAAAGTGGATCCACCAACCCAGTCCTCCATTATAAATCATGATCCATGTAAAGCGTCCTTGGGTTTCATGAAAGGCGCCATATAAATCTAAGTTATTATTATTATTACACAAGTTAGCAGGTCCCAGTCTACCAGGTAACAATTTGTAGACGTGCTAATTAAGGGTTAGAAGCTAAACTATGTCCAAAGCCTTTAGGATCTCAGGGAGAATTTCATGCCCAAACTTCTTGACTACCTCAGCAAAATCGGCTAAGGAATACGGACAAGCCATCCCATGAGACTTCAGACTCTGCGTCCAGTGAAGATGGTACCCGAGATGCTAAAATCATCTTTCTAAAGTACATTGAAATCCTCAGTCCAGGTTGACAGTTCTGTGCTTAGTTCTGGTATCCCTTCCTGAGCTGTTGGATGGTTTGCCAAAACTTCCTTGATGTAAACTGAAACTCCCTCTCTATAGCATATCAAACTCCCTCGCAACCAAGCGACAAACAAAACTGCAACACCTATGTCCTTTTGTCCTCTTTTAGAACGATGAGTACTTAGATTATTGGTCGATTGTGATGAAAATGATTTAATACATGGTCACAATATTAATTGGCTGAACTGTCGGCCTCTATCAGAAAGTCAAACATGCAAATCTAGATCTATTTTCTGAGCCTCATTATAGTGTTCCTTTACGTTATAAAAAAATCGTCCTCCTTCAACGCCTCCCTGTCCAGGACAAGTCTCATCTTAAGTGAACAACAACAGACTAATTCTGTTCTGAATTTGATACAGAAAATTGGTTCAATCAATTCAGAGTTGGTCAAGACCGAGTTGAGGACCTGCGCACAGACTATAGAAAGCCATTATCAATGGAGCTCAGATACTTTGATTCATCATAGCAACCAGTGAGAGGCTATAATCGCCGTACTTCACGCTTCTCAAGCAGGAAGTTCATTTCACGAAAGTATGTTTTAAAAAAAAAAGAGTGATTTGTGTCATCAGAGAAGGAGAAAAAACTGGCGTTGGAGGGAATTACTGCCTGAGTGAACCTATCTACTAGTTTTACAATGTTTTCTCTGAAGATTGTGTGTGACAAGGTGGCGGACTGCGAATGCTAAAGCAGCTGAAAATAAAAGACAAATACAGAGTTAATATCCTGGGTGGACACAGAACTCATAGTAGGAATTTTATATTTAATATGAGAACGCTTAAGTATCAATTAAAAAAACAAAACTTTTCTGGTATGTAAGCGATGTCTACAATGCGAAAGGCTTGAGCTGCACGGTTGGAGAATGTCATTCAGATAAATCCTGGAATGAAAGCAGGATCAATCTCTCTCTCAGTCCTCGACCGACGTCAATCTATTAACGGGATATATGATTGATGGACACGTCACGTCTGACAGCTCTGCTTCAGATTCAGGGGGGTAGGAGAAGTTGGGAGCAAGCTCAGGCTTCCTTGAAGTAAACGTACAAACCGGGCAGGTTTATTTCACAGAATAAGTTACCGCTGTAACTGAGACGAAAAACCAAGAGTTTCCTTCATCTCAAGCTTAAACAACTCAGAGTTTCGACTAATCCCGGTTTCTTGAAACAGCCCCCTGGTCTCTGCATGTGTGTTAGTGTGTGTTTGTTGATGGTATGTGTATATAAATAGCTTAAGTTCATGAGGCGAGCAGCTGATTGTCCTTGTTCATTAAGATTAAAGCAAGAACGCCATGGAACAAAACACTATGTACTACTGTACTGTTTGTGTGTGTGTATTACTGCGTCAGTAAAAAGTCTGTTGCGTAACTAGAGGTGCAGTCGCTCACATATGAATGTCACTGCAAACACACAGAATAACACACACAGCTGCTAGCCACACATTGAGTTTCTGTCAGCAGCTTACCCATAATACCCTTTTCTTACTCATGAATCTGAAGAGAAGTTTATCCTCTAGCACCATCTCAGAAATGTGAATTACAGATAAATGCTCATCATGCTGATTTCTTCTGACAATGTAGTTAATATAGGGATGGGTTGTTTTAGAAAGAGATTTTGATGATCAATGCTTACTGCATTATATCTGTGGAAAGCTTCCGGACATGTGACTGAGAGGACCTAATTCTATCTATAATAATGTATACTTTATTGATCAACACTAATACAAGTACATTGTGAGATTTATACACTGCATTTGATCCATCCCTGATGGAGCAGGGGGCATCCTGGTCAAGGGTGGAGATTGAACTCCAACCCTCCAATCCTGGGATGACCACTCAGCCCAATGAGCTAAACTGTACCCTTAGCTTCTGTTTTCAAAGGCTAGATCGACATTATGAGACTCAAGGGCCTGAAAAACATTTATTTTGCTTTACTGTGACAAAAATCTTTTTTTTCATATCTATTTCATAGAAATACAAATACTCAGATTGGAATTCATGTATCTTTTTTATTATACTCGTGAGCTGACCACTGCTGTTATCAGCAAACGACAAGAAAGGAGAGATAACAAAAGTCCAAATCTGCAGTTTATGAACAACTGACCAAATATTTCATGGGAATGATCAAGATCACCAAACTTGAGGATCTGAGTGGAAATCAGAATAGTTCTAGAATTTGTAGACTGGATGCTGGATGTATGGTTATGATTTGAGTAGAGAAGTAGAAGTGTTTCTGATTAAAATGTAGCTATTAAATAATTGATTAAGTCATTGATTGATTGATTTTTCTCAAGGAAACCTCCAACTCGAGATGCCCAGAGCCTATCTGGGTATATTTGAAAGGATTTTTTTTTTTATAACTCTTTTTACTATCTGAGCACCGCGGCCTGCTGAAATTGTTGCGCCGCCCTCCTTTAGAGTAATCTATATCACAGCACTTCACTGCACATGAGACTGATGATAAGTTTTGAATGTGAAGATGATTTAGACACAGCAGTGAGGTTCTCCTAGTTTGGCAAAACACACACATCTGTTACTTCTGCTCTTACTCATCACTCTCAGCTGTTAAAAGGAGTGTTTTGGTGCTGTAGCTAATTTGATGATTCATTCAGATTGTATAATTGTATAACAGATTGTAACTATAAAGATATACATACTGTGGAGATTTGATTTTTGATGGAGAGAAAGAAAGGGGGGGGGGGGGGGGGGGTCTTGATTAAAATGGGTGTTTTGTTTAAGGGCCGGATGAAACAAGGACACGGGGGTTCTTTTCTTTTTGTTTTAATTTGTATTTCTTGTAAATT
>VRLP01008980.1:0-14558 GCA_009660295.1 Lophius piscatorius
AACAGTTAGGATGAGTCACTATGGGATCTGATCCTAGAACAGACTGATGACATCATAGAAACAGTTAGGGTGAGTCACTATGGGATCTGATCCTAGAACAGACTGATGACATCATAGAAACAGTTGGGTTGAGTTCATATGGACGTTTAATGTGATGGGTTAAATCTCGGGGGGTTGCTGGTACAACGCAGGTGACTGGGGGCTTTTAAGGGACATACCCTTGCTGTCGGGGGGAACAGTGTAGGTTTAGTTTTTCCTCTGCTAACTTTACCACAGACATTAATCCACAGAATCTCCAGCACGTCTCCAGAGGCTTGTGTGAAAAACAATGTTCTGCCTGGCTCGGACCTCCTACAGCACCAGAAGCCTCCAGAACCAGCTTCACAGCTTCTTCCACAAGATGAATGTGAGTCACAGCGAGAGGCACCCTCCTGGGTATTTAGGGCCCACCCTGGTGGGTCCGGTGGGAATGTGGATGCCGGAGCCGTTACCGATACCCGTGATTATTTACTGGGCCGGGTCTCAGTGGGAACCCGGTATGATGGATTCTGATGTGGGCTGATGATCACTCTTCCAATGAGAGTGATTACTATCATGAAGAGCTACTGAGCATGTGCAGTAGCGTGTGATGAATATTGTGTGCATGTTGTCGTTACTCACAGGTGACAGAGTGTGTGTGTGTGTGTGTGTATATGTATGTGTGTGTATGTGTGTGAATGTATGTGTGTGAATGTATGTGTGTGTATGTGTGTGTGTGTGTGTGTGTGTGTATATGTGTGTGTGTGTGTGTGTGTGTGTATGTGTGTCAGGAAAGGGGGGCGACCAAAAAGAAAGAAGTGTCGTATGAAACAGGAGGAAAAGTATCGATTACACGATCTTATGTTGTAGAAATAGAAGAAACAGGAAGAATCTCAGGAAACACACTGAACAGACTACACCTATCAGCCATAACATTATAACCACAGACAGGTGAAGTCAGGATAACATCGATTATCTCGTCACAATGACGTTCTGCCAGGGGGCGGGACATGTTAGGCTATAGCTGAAGCCAGAGTCATGAAAGCTGATGATTGACAACAGGAGTAACGGGGGAACATACGGATCTGAGCCACTTCATTATAAACTTATGAACGAGTTAAGTTCTGGTTCTGACAGAAAGTGTCAGAAGTCAGTGCAAAAGAGGATCTACGCAATATTTAAGCAGGTGGTTATAATGTTGTGGCTGATTGTTGTATTTGAAAACCTTTCCTTGGCCAAATATCCAGCTTGGATCCCGTTTGGAGAGTTTTAACCACATGGAATGAGAAAGTTCTGTCCTTCCTCCTTCAGCCTCTCTGTGGAATACAACTATTTCAAAAGGTTGTTTGGTTCCATGTCTTAAAACAACTTAATCTCTCTTGGATATATTCGGACCCTCTACAGCTGCTTAAATCCCTCGTCGGGATCATAACCAGCTGCTCTGACAGCTTCTGAGCCAAACGGCCTCGGCGACAGAATCATCTTCACTAACGAGTCCATGACTCAGACGGGCGATGTTGTCTACCAAACAGGAAGAAGACGTGTGGGTGTTTGTGCTGGTGTGCAGACGCTGTGGGTGTGGACGCCAGCGAGAGTCTGACTATTAATGATGTCAAAATATCAGCGCCACGTGTTCTGACCCAGCTCAGACGGCGGCTGTTAGATCCATTATACCTGCGAGATTCAAGGCGCTGAATCAGCCGCGCGCCGCTTACCCTGCATCGGACGTGAACCACCGGGTTCTCCCCGCGCCGCGACCCCGCCGCCCCGAAAGAACAAGTCATTAAACGGACAAGAGGATCCACTTTCAGTTCTGATGTTGGAATAATGGACCTCAGAGCCGAGGCGGTTTCTGTGTCCGAGTGGAAACAGGAAAGATGCAAAACTTCAACTTGTGCCTTTGAAAATATGCCGTTTAACTTTGAAGCCGGCCGATCTCGGGCTCGTGTGTGTGTTCTGATTGTTCGAGGCCTTGCTCAGCTCGGACTCTCCGGAACCTCCAAAGCAAACAGGAGTTGCTGAACTCCTCCCGACACGTCAAACTGGTTTCCCATCCTCCCGCGGCGCGTCGGCTGTCCCGCCACCGGCTGCCAGGTTGCGAGGGTGAGGCCCGCCGGCTCAGACTGGCTGGCTGGAGGCTCGGTTGGTCTTTGGGTCGCTGGTGTCCCCTTCAGACGTCAGCGCGGGTCGACCTCACCAAGGCTCCTTTACAGCCTCCTTTCATGTGTCCTTTAATGAGGAAACCGCCGCCTCAGCAGCCGGCTGTAAAACACAGGCAAATTAAAACACCCAAATATGAATCGGCTGCATCGCCTCTTTTTAGAGACCCGGCTCGTCTGCAGGAAGAGGAGAGGAGGAGGAGTCTGCCACGGGTCAGAACATGGGGTTTGAGGCTATGTGAGGCCAAACTGGGCCTGACGTCTGACCCCGGCTGTGGCTCCTCCATCTAAACCAGGATGAAGATCCGCAAGGAACTCAGACAAAACAAGTGGATACTTCCCCGCAGAACAATACGAGGGTGAGTCACGAGCCCGCGACACAACCCCGCCACCGCCGGCCTGCCGCAGAGGCTGTCGTCGAGACGACAGCAACTCCATAAAACGTTGCGAAAGAACGCCAAACGCCGCCCCCCCCCCAGAGAAAAGAGCAAAATAAAACAAAACCACATTTGTTTTTTTCCTCTCATTTCATTGTAATGATGGAAATAATGGCATCATTCTGAGATTAGTGCAGCTATTCCTCCCCGCCTGACGCTCGGAGTTAATCCAGCGCCTGCTGACGAGCTTTGCAGAAAGGAAGGAACGACAAACAGCCGGAGGAGGACGCGGCGTCAGACTCACGGGCAGAGCTGTGGTGAGACACGAAGACCCGGTCGCGTTTAAATGTCCTGTTGGTCACCCTGATAATAAACATCTGCTTATCTTCCTCGTCTTCGGTTGTTCCCTTCAGCAGATCTGCTGTAACCAACTGTATGTCCTCTCTCACCACCCCCAGAAACATCCTCTTTGGTCTTCACCTTCTTCTCCAGCTTTCAGCTCCAGCATCCTTCTACCAGTAGATCCACTATATGGGAAAGTGGATCTATTGTGGACTTGCCGGCGTGAGCCTAGCCTTGACTCAGTCTGATCATGTGACTGGTCACTTTGAGTGTCTCATCTTAGATTCCTCCATTACTGTCAGAGTTATTACCCGCCTCTAAATCTACTCCAACTAACTCTCCCGAGTGTCCCTCGCATACTCTCTAGCTGCTCTCCAACTAACCTTCCACATCAGTGTCTCTGTTCAGCCCACTGAGTTCCCAGCTCGACTTCAAAAGAAACATCAAAAGGAATTGAACTGTTGAAACTGAGACCCCCAAATAAACATCAAAGGAAAACAAAGAAACTCTTGAAACTGAGCCCCGAGCACCCCCCCAAAGGGACATCAAAGGAAAAAAAAGGCAGCAATAGCCACATTGTGACATCCCTACTCCAAACAGATCAAACATTTTATATCATTTTATTTTAAATGCTTTGAAATAGCAACATCAGCATAATTGTATCACCTCTAGGATTTTCCAAAACTTGCCTCTGGGTAATATTTCACGCACATCTGTCCTGGAGTTCTTCCGTATCCCCTCAAACAAACAAACAAACCAACAAACCAACAAACGCACAGCAGTGAAAACATCGTCATAAAACGGCGACACAGGAGAAGGTGTAACATGTTGTGTATGAAGTTTATTTGGAGCATGAATGATTTCGGTGCCAGTGTCACCGATCCGATCACAACCAGCTTACAATGTTGAAAGAACAAAACAAATACAGAGAAGATGTTTTACATCATTTTGACTACACACCATCTGAACGACGCTACGACAACCTGCAGACGCCGTTTCCTCATCAGAACTACGCGACAACGTGAAATATAGATTATGTACACGAGCTCAGAGCAGGGCGGAAACAACCGCTCCTCGCTTACTCCCGCCGTCCTCCTGCGAGCAGAGAGGGAGCCCAGAGAATATTTGTGGGTAGACTTTACTAGCAACGGTTGAGGGAAAGTTCCAGACGCAGAGAAGAACATTTTTAGTGAACGGTATAAAATGAGTTGGTCACAGGATAACGCGCCGGCGGCTGGAGGAGCAGACGTAGGCGGCGGAGGAAAGAGGTCAAGTCATCTGTTACCGTATCAAAAGGGCCCGTTACGTCGCCCCCGCGACGCACTCAGTGCAAAAATAACCACATATGTATCACAGTATTTAGACAGAAGACCGGTGGATTCTGTGAGCGGCGGCTTTAAAAGTGTCAGAGATGAATGCATCGGTCAGAAGAAACCCGATGATCTAAAAGAAAGGAGATGAACAATCGTGCACAATCTGGTAACGACACCGACTTCCTGTCAAAGTAAACCTTTGGATACCTTAGGTGTAGCGCCGTGAAGATGTTAGGGCCAACCGAACGCTCCATTCAGTAGCTCCGCCTCTTTTCATCGCTATGCGAAACTTCCTAGTCCCTTGTTTTTTTCTGTCCTTTCATTAAATACAAACAGGTCCGAGTCATTTGGGTAACAGGCAAAAAGCAGAACAATCATACAGTGACTACCCATCAGTCACCCCCCCCCCACACACACACACACACACACACACACACAGACACAGAACAACCTCCACATCATTTGCATTGTTATATGTAAACCTGCAGCGTATCTACTTCTCTTTATTTTCCACTCGGGCCTCGAGGAAGAGGAAGAGGAGGAGGAGGAAGAGACTTGCTGTTCACTGAAACACTGATCTGAGGTCAGTCGTGCAGGAGGAGAGTCTAGAACTGAAAACATGATTCAGCGAATAAAGTAACAGAACATGTGTCCACAGAGTATGACAGTCTTCAGCCGGAGGGGCGTGGCCTAAGTCTCTCCTGAGTGTTTTTACGGGTTAAGGGGCACTGGGGTGTGTAGTTGGTGTGTAACAGTGTCTATGTGTTCCCCAGCCTCCAGAATGATTGGCACCCTTACAAAAAAATTGTCTTTTTATTTAATGTCTATAACTCTATGATCTTTATTATTCAAAAAACATATAACCTCTACCTCAAGTCATTTAAAAAAACCATTACATTCTAAACATAAAACAATTATAAATCCTGTTTGAAAGGTCACTGAAGAATACCTCCAGTCCTGTTTTATGTTTTTATCTTCACCTGTGTGAGCAGGAACTCTGAAGTGGTGAACAGGTACTTCCTGTTTGACTGGGGTATAAATATGAGGTGACACAGGCCTGATTCTCTCTGAGGTTCTCTAGATCAATAATGAAGAAGTTTAAAGAGACTGGAGATGTTAGACATCCGCCTGGAAGAGGATGTGTCTGTAAACTCACCCCACACACTGTGAGGAGGATGGCTAGCGCTGCTACAAGCTAACGCCGCTACAGTTTGACAAACACCACTGGGACTTTCACTGGAACAAGGTCAGAGGTCAGATGAGACCAAAGTAGAACTTTTTGGCAACACACAATAAGGTGGGTGTGGCCTAGCAAAAAGAAAGCCATAGGGAAAAGGCCCTTATACCCACTGTGAAGTCTGGTGGTGGATCTCTGATGCTGTGGGGCTGTTTTTCGTCCAAAGGTTCTGGACATCTTGTTAAAGACATGGTTCCATGGACTCCATCAAACACCAGCAGATACTGGATTTCACTTGCGTTATTTGAATCAAAACTCACAGGTATAGACAAAGACATTTTTTTGCATATTATTTTGCTATTTTTCTCTTAAGGGTACCAATAATTCTGGGGGGGTTCTGTATCTTTTTGAAAACATCCCCCTTCGTTCACTGGCCCTCCTCCTCACGGAGGAATTGGAAGACGGATGAGAAGTCCTTGTTAGCGTAGCCACGGGAGCACATGACCCGGAAGATCTGGTGGGCGAGGGAACCCAGAGGGAGGGGTGTCTTTGTGTTGGTGGCAGTATTTTGAGCCAAACCAAGATCCTAGAAGAAGAGGAACAGGGAGAAAGAGAAGGAGAGTCAGACACGGGGAGGAAATGCTTTCATTTTATTCCTTGTAAAAGTGATGATTGTATTTCTAATATTTGGGGGATGATAGAAGACCGACGTCTGAGAGGACGCCGTCATTAAAGGAAACCCAGATGGAGTCAAGGCTGCAGACTGACTGACCTTCTGCAGAGTCAGTACAATGAAGTGAGTCACAGATGGGCTGGTGAGGAGGAGAACATCACGGACACAAAAGAAGAATAAGGAGTGAATCAGACGTAATTATGGGGTTTAAAGGAGGAGGAAGAGTCGTCGTACTTGAAATGATTACTTGATTAGTCAAAAACTGGTTGGAAACAATGAAGGTGAATCATTGAAGCGATGAAGTCAAAAATAACATTTGTTGTCTGTCCAAACCATCTCAGTCTGTCCTCTCTGACTTTGTCTCCAGGACGTCTCACCTGGACTGTCCCTCTGATGTGTCCTTTCTAATCCTGTCCTTCCTCTCACTCCCAGAGAACATCTGAACATCTTCATCTCTGCCTCCTGTCTTCTGCTCAGAACCAGAACCACCGTCTCTGAACCATCCAGCCGAGCTGCTCCCACCTCCATCCTGGAAACCTTTCCCTTCACTCCTGCGGCTCCTCTGTCAGCCTGTCCATCACCATAGCAAACAAGAAGAGGCTCAGAGCCCATCCTTGGTGCAGTCCCACCTCCACCCTTAAACCCATCCATCACTCCTACTGCTCACCTCAACGCTGTCATACCTATCCTGGACCACTATAACATACTTCCTGTCCATCCAGACCTCCTCATTCTTCCCCATCAGCTCTCTCAGAGCAAACATCTCACCCGTAGAGCTCTTTGTTGGCATGAAACCATCCTGCTGTTCAAAGACCTCCACTCTTCCTAGATCTTCGAGGTGTAGCTCATCAGTTTTAGATCGGTCTCTCTCTCTCTAAGAGTCAAGGGTGTTGTGGACGTACCTTTGCCATTAGTGTGGTTCCAAATCCACCCTGGTAACTGTTGGCTGAGGGGACTCCCTCCATGACGCCGGGGACTGGATTGTACGTGTCGCTGGACCAGCAGCGACCCGAGGACATGTTGAGGATCGTTGCCAGAAGCTTTGGGTCCAGACCGAGTCTAGGAGAAGGAGAGGTCAAAGGTCAGCGTCTCAAACGGGGAGGTTCCTGAGTCAAACGTTCATAAAACCTCACAAGATTCGGTTTCTGAATCTGTCTTTCACAAGTAGTTCTGGTGGTGAACGGGTCCAACGGATTAGGTTTACCTTACCGTACAACTTTCTGTTGTATAACGTGTGATAGAAACATCTCAATATTTAATACTAGTGATTCTCGTGTGAAAGATGAAAACATGATTTGACTAACATCTTACCTGTGAGGCAGCATCCACTGATTAGATCACTACTCTCATAAACACCAGATCCTGTTAGATCACTACTCTCATAAACACCAGATCCTATTAGATCACTACTCTCATAAACACCAGATCCTATTAGATCACTACTTGTGTAAAACACCAGATCCTATTAGATCACTACTTGTGTAAAACACCAGATCCTATTAGATCACTACTCGTGTAAAACACCAGATCCTATTAGATCACTACTCTCATAAACACCAGATCCTATTAGATCACTACTCGTGTAAAACACCAGATCCTGTTAGATCACTACTCTCATAAACACCAGATCCTATTAGATCACTACTTGTGTAAACACCAGATCCTGTTAGATCACTACTTGTGTAAACACCAGATCCTGTTAGATCACTACTCGTGTAAACACCAGATCCTATTAGATCACTACTCGTGTAAAACACCAGATCCTATGAGATCACTACTCTCATAAACACCAGATCCTGTTAGATCACTACTCGTGTAAACACCAGATCCTGTTGGATCACTACTCGTGTAAACACCAGATCCTATTAGATCACTTCTCGTGTAAAACACCAGATCCTATTAGATCACTTCTCGTGTAAAACACCAGATCCCATTAGATCACTACTCGTGTAAACACCAGATCCTATTAGATCACTACTCGTGTAAAACACCCGATCCCATTAGATCACTACTCGTGTAAACACCAGATCCTGTTAGATTAGTACTCGTGTAAACACCAGATCCTATTAGATCACTTCTCGTGTAAAACACCAGATCCCATTAGATCACTACTCATGTAAAACACCAGATCCTATTAGATCACTACTCGTGTAAAACACCCGATCCCATTAGATCACTACTCGTGTAAAACACCAGATCCCATTAGATCACTACTCGTGTAAAACACCAGATCCCATTAGATCACTACTCATGTAAAACACCAGATCCTATTAGATCACTACTCGTGTAAACACCAGATCCCATTAGATCACTGCTCGTGTAAAACACCAGATCCCATTAGATCACTACTCGTGTAAACACCAGTGAAGCTCCAGAGCTGGTGAGGGCTGGAAACCTGCTGGCGGTGAGGGAATAGGAACAAGGAATCGTGGCAGAGGGAAGAAGGAAATAGGAGGGTTAGTAGTTCAGGACAGAGAGGAGATGAGTGTGTGCTGCTGGTGACCCCTGTTGAACTTTATGCTCAGCTGTGACCATTCCTCAGTGTTAATGGCTCACGGCCCTGTAATGCCGGCTAATGCAGTATTGATGTTTACCAGCACGTCTATCCTTCATCATCCCTCCTTCATGAAAAAGAAAGAGGAGAAGGAGGAGAAGGAGGAGAAGCGCTTGAGTGGCACAGGGGAGTCATAAACATGGCTGTCAGGGTCCGGAGGACGTTCTTACTTCTCTGCTGCCCCATTTTGCAGCAAACCCCCTTTCATATGCAAGAGGACAAATCTCCAAGGCTGTGATCAGAGAGAGAGAGAGAGAGAGCGAGAGAGAGAGAGCGAGAGAGTGAAACAAAGTGCCAACCATTACAATAGTGAGGGTGTAACTGCGGCGTCTGTGTCGGTCCTCCACTCCGCCTGTGGTGTTCAGTCTTTCTACATTAAGGGTTTAGAGGCCGGTGTAAATGTGACCACATCAAGACCCGGCTGCCTCGGTTCAGTGTCGCTTACAGGCCCGTAACTCTATTCTGCTCTCAACGCGACTATTAAACCATCATAGGTCCTTAAGGCCGGCGCCCCCCCTCCCCCCTCCCTCCACCTGGCTCTCATTCTGTCATTACCACCACCGTTTTTATTAGCTGTCTACTAACTAATTAAGAATGGGAATTGCATTTACATGCTCTCTATTACCCCCCCTCCCTCTTCCTCTTTTACCCTTCATCTCTTTTGTGTCGACTCAGCCTTGTCTTTTTAACAAAAAAAGAAAAGAAAGAAAGAAGAAAAGCCTGAGTGACGCTGCCTGTATGCCTGAGATGGCTTTTTTTAGTTTATGTCTGTAGCATCCCTTCAACATCCAGCCTCCTCTTCCTCCCCCATGCCATCCCTGTTGACACCTCCCTGTCTGAAGACTCTGGGGGACATATGTTTGACATAGCGCACAAACCCCCCACCTTTCTGCGTACACACACACACACACACACACACACGCTGGCAGTAGCCCCCCCCCCTGCGTTCTGGGTCAGCTGCTGAAAAGGTTACTGGCTGAGCTGCAATAAAGCGCGTCCGAGCGCGCAGATCGTTTGTTATAGCGGCTGGAGACGATGACGGGGAGCTGTTGTCCTCTGTTAACGATAAATCAATGAAGATCCCCTCCTGTTCCCATCACGCACACACACACAAACACACACACACACACACACTCACGAGGCCGTGGTTATTAGCCGACGCAGCGGTGTTGTTCCTCGCCTGTGGTAATTTGCGTGGAGAAGAGGACATGTCACGGTTTAACAGGACTGACATGGATAAACACTCAGGGACGAGGACGGCGAGATGAACGTGTTGCTGCGCGATGCCGCTGCAGATCAAAGTAATACGGGAGCGAGAAGGAAGGAGATGAGGAAGACGAGGGGAGGTGGTTCGTGTGCTCTGGACGCTGGAGCAGGTGGAGCTCATTCAGAGAGTTGATGTCAACGCCTAAGGTGTCAAATCTGACATCTGAACGATCTTTGACCTCAAAACCCTGATGGATACATGCAGGGACAGGTAATGCCCCGGTATACAGGTAATGCCCCGGTATACAGGTAATGCCCCGGTATACAGGTAATGCCCCGGTATACAGGTAATGCCCCGGTATACAGGTAATCCCTCGGTAGACAGGTAATCCACCAGGGGACAGGTAATCCACCAGGGGACAGGTAATCCACCAGGGGACAAGTGGCTGACCGATTGATCGGTGCCGTTAAGCATAGTTTGATCGGCAGAGCAGCTTCACTTGAGCCGTTCGCGACACACCAAACATGAGCTAACACGGATCCAAACATCGGATCCAAACGTCTCACAAGTAAACCAGACAAACACCAGTAAGGACAAAATACTCGGTTGAGGAACGACCCTGAAAACGTTGGGCACAAAAACTTAATTCAACTCTTTAAATTGAATCACCTTTGCAAGTTTCAGGAAGCTACCGTTAGCAGAGCGGCTAAAGCTAGCAGGAGCTCAGAACCAGCCAGGATCCGCTGAAGTCTCTGAACAGAGCCGGTATAGAACATATAACAGACTGAACGAACGTGTAAGAAGAGAGATGAACAAGAAATTCTGACTTTGTCAAAGCAGTTTTGTTTATTGTTGGATCAAACAGCCTGATAAAGATGTTAATTCTAGTTTCAAGCGTCAACTGGACCAGAACCAGTAAAACAAAAGTCTCACTAACCAGTTCTAATCCCTAAATGAAATAATTGAGGGCTGGAACACATGAAGCAGCTAAATATTCTCACAGACTCTGAGTGGTGAGAATAAACACAGATATATATGCCTGATTTAAGATCTTTGATTTAAGATCTTTGATTTAGGATCTTTGATTTAAGATCTTTGATTTAGGATCTTTGATTTAGGATCTTTGATTTAAGGTCTTTGATTTAGGATCTTTGATTTAAGGTCTTTGATTTAAGGTCTTTGATTTAAGATCTTTGATTTAAGGTCTTTGATTTAAGGTCTTTGATTTAAGGTCTTTGATTTAAGATCTTTGATTTAAGATCTTTGATTTAAGATCTTTGATTTAAGGATCTTTGATTTAAGGTCTTTGATTTAAGGTCTTTGATCTCAGTTAGATTTAGATGAGTATTTGATTTAGATAGTATATTCGTTAGAAATGTTTGTTCCAGCAGGTATTTAATGAACATTTATCTGTAAATCCACCAGTTTTATTTCACCTATTCTGCGTTCCATTGAACAAAAAATCAACGATTGATTGTTTAAATGAATCAAAGTCAAACCATCTACCCAAAAATCTATATTATGAGAAAAATGTTCCTTTTTACCAAGTTTATTATAATAAAATATGTTAAAAGTGTTTGAGTTGAATGTTGTGTTTGTTTAAAAAAAAAAAAGAATCATGTACAGGAAATATGATCTTGAGTATAAAAGATGATTAAAAGAAAAATACATTATTTGCAGAGTGGAATTAGATTTTCCTTTTTTTTTTCATTTACCAGAAGTTCAAAGGTCATAATAAGTGACCTTTACAGCTCTGAGTTTCAGTACGATTAGCTTCGGGTCCAGGCCTGAGCCCGGCCCGCTCCCCCGTTTACGACGACATCAAGGCGTTACCGGTCACTTATTCACCCGTGAGCATTTATCCTTCATCTTCAATCTTCGCTCTGGAGCACACGCTCTCAGTTCCTCTGCAGGAGGATGGATGTGTGTCTCTGAGCCCGACCCATTTCACTCAGTCAAAGCCGAGCGCCGCGTTTGCTTAAACCGTTAAATTTGCCGGTTCTATCCGGTGAAATGAATGAATGTGTGTGCGTCTGGTTCTGCTTCAGTGACGGCGGGCCTCACATGCCTGAGTGAGCGCAGGTACGCAGCGTGAAACACGACTTGTAAAAGCCTCGTATGTATCCCTTCCTGGGTCGGTCGTCTTATCTCCTCTTCTTCCCCCCCTTTCATCTTTGTGTACATCATTAAAATCACCGCCGACGCTCACGTCCCCCGCTCTCACCAACGGGTTGGGCGGCGTGCAGAAATCTCGTCCGACGGACGGGGAGGCGGAGATGAAGGGATTAACGGAAGAAAATAAAATGAGGAGACAAAGCAAATATGGATGGAGGAGAGAGGCGCCAATAGAGGGAAAGAAGGAGTGACAGAAAGAAGGTGTGTGTGTGTGTGTGTGCTTATAATTGCCATGTGTGGCCATTCCTTGCACTAGAACGTCACGCTCTGTTGGAGACGGTCCAAGCTTCCATCTGAGATCAACAAATTAGCTCCATGAACAGAGCTGTGTGTGTGTGTGTGTGTGTGTCTGTGACCCTGTGTGTGTGTGTGTGTGTGACTATGTGTGTGTATGTGTGACTATGTGTGTGTATGTGTGACTATGTGTGTTTGACCCTGTGTGTATGTAACTGTGTGAGACTGTTTATTTGCGCTTGTGTGTCACTCCGTGTGTGTTTATGACTGTGTCTGTCTGTCTCTATGTAAAGCACACACACACACACACACACACACACACACACACAATCAGGACAAAATCCAGCATGATAAAATTGCTGATTTCCTGTAAATTGGCGGCGGGGGCTCGGTCTCCTTTGTGTCGTGTGTGCGCTTGTGTCTGCGCACACACGACTAAGAGAGCATCCTGTCTGCATAAGAGACTGGGCCGCATTGCAGCATGGGAGATTTACGAGTGCGAGCTCTCTCTAAACGATGACAGTCTTTGTCAAAGCCGGTAATGAAGCCCTGGAGATGGGCTGGTAAGAAGGGGGGGGGGTCTTTGAAAGATGCATGCAGGACTGGATGTGGGTCAGAGTGGCAGATTTAGTGAGGAGACGCTGCTCACCGTATTCTGATCCCTTTTTTTGAACCCTGTGGATGCTGCGGTCACGCCGGCGTGATCACATCACGCCACGTCAGATCCCACAGGAAGTGTGTGTGAAAGAGTTCAACCATGATGTCATTGAAATCTTACATCATGTGACAACTCAGAAAACAAACTACGGAATCTGTGGACTGTAACCCTTCATGCTGGATCAGCGGGTGGTCAGGGTGTGGACCTGAACGCAGATGCTGAAATGACGTGAGTGAAGCGGGAGAAGAACGCTGACGGAGAGACTTTTAGGTATTTACATCCTTTAATAAACGTCTGAGATGTTATGGAATCCTCACCGCCGTGGTTCCTCTTTGTTTATGCTATAGCTCACAATCTATTCAAGGGATCAGTTACAATTACAAAGACCTCAGTGTGAGGAAGAACTGGATTGATTTTTGGGAAAGGTCTGTTTTGAATTTCTGCCACTAGAGGGTGCTTTAGCACTAAAAGGTTTCGGGTTATAATTTCTCAAACATTTGTCCGCTTTAGTGAAAAATTTGTCGACTCAAGGAGATCCATCTTAAAAAGATCTTATTTCACGCTAATAGTTCAGAATTATCTCACTAGATGTAGCTTTTCTACAGAAAATGATATTTTCCAGACATGACTTCCGAACCGTTTGTCCAATTTAGTTTAGATTTGGTGCGTCTAAAATAACTTGAGGAAATCCATCATGTCATTGTTTTCTCTCATAGTTCATATTTTATTCCCTAGGGGTCAGGAGACACGGACAAAATGAAAGGCATTGAACAACAGCTTTAATAAGTCCAGAGGGTCAAAGGTCACGAGTCATTCTGATGATGAGCAGAGACAACTGCTGTCTGTCGGTGTCTGTCTGCGTGTGTGTCCGTCCGTCTGTCTGTCTGCGTCTGTCTGTGTGTGTGTGTGTCTGTCTGTCGGTGTTTGTCTGTGTGAGTCTGTGTGTGTGTGTCTGTCTGTCCGTCTGTCTGCGTCTGTCTGTGTGTGTCCGTCCGTCTGTCTGCGTCTGTCTGTGTGTGTCCGTCCGTCTGTCTGTGTCCATCCGTCTGTGTGTGTGTGTCTGTCGGTGTCTGTCTGTGTGAGTCTGTGTGTGAGTCTGTGTGTGTGTCTGTCTGTCTGTCCGTCTGTCTGCGTCTGTCTGTGTGTGTGTGTCCGTCCGTCTGTCTGCGTCTGTGTGTGTGTGTCGGTGTTTGTCTGTGTGAGTCTGTGTGTGTGTCTGTCTGTCCGTCTGTCTGCGTCTGTCTGTGTGCGTGAGTCTGTCTGTCTATGTGTGTGCATCACAGACAGTGTGGCAAAGTGTAAATCTGATTGTCGGTGTGTGTCCGCGTCTGTGTGTACATCAGAGAGTGTGGCGATGTGTAAATCTGTGTGTGTTTGTATATGTGTGTGTTTGTGTATTTGTGTGTGTGTGTACATCAGAGAGTGTGGCGATGTGTAAATCTGTGTTGCCCCCTTAATGCCTCCATATTTCAGGGGCCTAGTGGGGGATTTATGTTTGACTGTTCATGCCAATTTTCTTCCTCTATCTCAGCACGTATAAATCAGCAGCGCTAACACAGCTACAGTGAACACACACACACACACACACACACACACACACACACACACACACACACACACACACACACACACACACACACACACACACACACACACACACACACACACACA
>VRLP01008981.1:0-14553 GCA_009660295.1 Lophius piscatorius
CACACACACACACACACACACACACACACACACACACACACACACACACACACACACACACACACACACACACACACACACACACACACACACACACACACACGTCTGACTGCAGAAACAGAGGCAAGGGAACACAAGGGTTGTTTTTTTTCATTGTACTGCGCTAGGGTAAAAAGTGTTTTCTTTATTCAGCTGCAGAAACCCTTTAATATTTACAACTTCATCCTGGCAACTATGATAGATCTATGGCTGTTCTCCAGCTCTTTAATCACTGACTAATTCATAATCTGGAAGTAAAAAGGATTAAAAATTTTTTTTTTATTTCTTAGGAAGATAACGGTGGCAAAAATGTTTTTAGTTTATATTTATCTGTTCTACTACTTATTTTATTCATTATAATAATAGTGTTTACTTTAGTTTTAGAATTATTTGTTTTATATGATGTAATGTTCTCTTTTGACCTATCATAATTGTAAAAGGGTTGAAAAAAAAGTTTAAATATTTAAAAACTGAACTGCGATATTTACATATTTTCAATAGTTCTTGTTCTTTGGTTAATAAATTTAACATGGATCTATTATTCTGCTTGGGAGTGCCTGCGTTTGTTTTAGGGTCCTAAAACAAACTCTGACAACAAACGCAACAAGAGTGGTGTGTCGTGGGACTGGTACAGGAAATGTGGTGTGTGTGTGTGTGTGTGTGTGTGTGTACACAAGCATTCGGCACACTACAAATTGAGAACTCATAAAAAAGGAAACACCTAACTGGAGTGGTCAGGGAGCTGTCTGGACTAGATCCAGGGGTGAGTTTCGGGGGAGAGGAAGGAAGAGAGAAATGACAGAGAGATGAGGGACATCCTGTTCAACAACTAAAAAAAAGTAAAAGACCGGGGAAAACCAGGCACCATGCACAGACGCACGATGAGAGGCTTTCGCAGAAAGGCAGAGATTTCCATGAAAAATAATAATATCTGCCTATTCAACTGTCCCAATTTTGTCTTTGCGATTCAGTGTTTCCGTTTCCCTTCCACTCTTGATCCTAAGACGCTGTCAAAAATATGCTCTCAGCATATTAAGAGAAAAGGTTACATTTCTCCACCAAATTCTGCAGACCAATCCTCCTGAAGCACTTGGAAAGTTTAATGTATTCTGCATATTGAAGGCCATCTCCTCCCCACTCAGAAGCTATTATGCAATGGCGAGGTGTTCAGTCTTTCCATTGTCCCGCTCAGATTTACAATGATGCTACCAAGTTCAAAAGTAATTTGAAAAGCAGATACATTTAGGATTTAACAAAAACATACAAAGTCTATAAATTGGCCGTGTCGTGCTGAAGTTTACGCAAAACTATCAGAATGACATAAATGCATGGTTTATACAATAGTGTGTAATTCGTTCATTTTAGCGCAGTAGAATGCTACAAGAATGCAGTAGAAAATGCTATTTCAGCTTAAAACGTGTCAAATTGAACAGATACTAGTTATTTTAGTCAGATATTAATAAGCATTCATTTTGAGTTAATAAAGGTTAATAGATTAAAGCCCATAGCTAACATCTCTCCAGAGCATTGTATATCTATAGTTCTGCTCTGGTGCAGTTGTGTTAATACGTTTGAACCACAATCAATAAAGTTGAGAACGGAATCCAAAATCAATGAAATGAAAAGGCGATGATACGACATAAAAGAGAACCGGTGGTTCCTCCCGCAGCATGAAATATGAGCACAGAAGTAAAACGGAGATGAAAGCAACCCATGTGAGGTTCTGTTCCTTTGTTAGCCTAATTATGGAATTACAATGCTGTAAATCAGCATCAGCAATCTCCAAATTCAAACAATAACACCTACTTCATTCCACAGAAACTGAAGAATAAGGCGGTGTATTGGTGTCTTTTATGAGATATAGAAACAATCCATCTTTACTCATTCTCAATGACTGTCTTTCGTCTTATGTTGAAGTGCTTTTGTAGAAACAAACCTTCCAGTTGCTGGACACGAGGCAGGGGGGGTCGACCCGTTCAACACAGATCTATGGCTTACCTTTGTGTGTAATTATCACTAATTATTTCTAGGACTGAATATTTGTGACATCTAAAGAGAAATCTCCACTGATTATATATACACCTCAGCCCCCACATTTAAAAGGATACCTTTGGTGTTAAACTGCATGCTTACAGCAAACACTTATGACCAGTTGATGTTGGCCAAATAACATTTATTGATTCAACAATGGCTGGTAGCCACAAACCTTGTCACTAAGCCAAATGTTATGTCACCACATGCCAGATTTTGTCCTTGAGCCAGACAAAAGGGGACAGTCGACAAACCTGGATGAGGCAGTATGTGAAGAAGAAGAAGTCAATAATAAGAAATAAGTTTGATCGGAGATTACATCTTAGAATGAAATCTAGTGCTCCGAGCTTTAATAACTTCTCACCTTTTTTAAAACCTGAAATTTGGGCTACAATCAGCCGTTTATAACAGCGTAGGGGATCCAAAGATGATGGACAAAGTGACCTGTTTGTTGAATTCCCCAGAGAGGCATAACACTAGTGGTTTTAGAAAAAGTTTTAATGTGTCATGTACTTTGATAAATAAAAGGTTTGATTTTAAAATTGTATTACTTTTTTTTAAAGGTTTTAAAACCTTTATCTGGCAAACCTTTTAGATCTTAAAACTCCTGCAAGGGCAATGAGGTCATCTGGTCACTTCCTCCAGGATGTTCCCAGATCTAACCTAAAAATAGAGGGACCGGGTCTTTGCAGTGGCTGTCCCCTAACTGTGGAATAGTATCTTTTGACTCATTCTGCGGTTGTTGTGAATGTGCTCTATAAATAAAATTGACGTTGATTTAGGGGCAAGGAAATCCAAAAGTTCATTCACGAGTTTAATCCTGCATGTTGCATCTGAAGACTGTGGTCTATATTTTGTCTATATTTCATTTTATACTTAGTGATAACAGCAGGAACGGCGTCACGACACATCGAAAATAAAAGTTTCCATATGGTGATGAGGGCTTGTGAGCTGTATAGTGTGTGCGGTAAACTGAAAAAAGCCCTGGTCATGCAGACTAAACAGAGCTGGAGGAAGTTAAAGTGTAATGCTGCACTACAGAACGTAGCCACAACACAGTGACGACGACCCCCCCCCCCCCCGTAAAATGCTCATAGGTGCACCATATTTTTCCTGTCGTGACAGGAAAGAGACACAGATGTGTGCAATTTGTCAACTAGACACATTAAACATTAAGACAAACATTACTCAGCAGTGCAGCTAAATGTTTTTTTCATTTATATTCCAGCACACTCAACCAAAGGTGGATTGAGATTGAAGATGATGTGAAGTAAGAATGGTAAAAGATACCTGCCAGATTCAAGAAAACAAAAAGCTTGTCCCAAAGAGCTGGATTTCTTTTTGGCTCTTCAGGTGGCTAGACTTGTTTTACGTTCAGTCATTATGTGCCATTAAACAAATATACCTAGTGCCTTATCTATTCACACTATCACAGTTATACTTAGACTTTCGTCTGAAACCGCTGAAGAGTCTATCAAATTTCAGCAAACTTGGCAAAGTGGTAGATACTAAGACTTCTCAGAATCAGAAATACCCCACTGATTCTGATAGTATCACAAAAGAACAAACTCCCAGTAGTATTATCAGAGGTATAACTAGTAGTAGATTTGATAACTAACCTTTTGTTGCAAATTTGCCAATTTGGGCTCTCCTTTGCAATTTTGCTTAAAATATGATTCGTCCACAATAGTATTTAATTGCAGTAAAGTGGTATAACTGTGATAACTCGATTATGCAGTAATTGTGATAAGCCTACATGACAATACGTAATTATCTCGCAATCTATACTGGCATCATAACCTTAATCTCAACCACTGCTCTTGGTTTCTCATTATCGCATCTTACCACCAAAATGCACTGTTTGCAACATTCATACCTTATGAATGTTCTTAAGTTAGAAGCACTATTTTAAAGTTCAAATATATACGAGTTTATCTTTGTGCATTTTCACATTTAAGCCAAAGTTATCTTGTGTTTTGAGAACACAAACTCTGGACCGGCACAGACAAACAGGTTCACACACAGCTGTATTCTGCACTCTGACAATGACGACCACTCAAAATGAAATCGGCTCCTTTGCTAATGCTGGACCAGGGAATGGATCCTTATCTTAATCTTTAACTTCCTGCCTTAACCGGCCCTTATCCTACACATGAACTCCAGTGCCAGCTACCCAGTACGTTTGAACAAGGGGCGCACAAACACAATGCGTGACTGGGAAATCAATAATATGTAGGTTCTCCTAGGTTTCCATGCTTGCAGGAGTTACACACGATCAAACAGAACGGGAAGAAGACGTGCTTCGTCTTCTTCTTCTTCTAGTGGTTCCCTGCCTTTTGTATGCCAACTAGAGTGGAATAAGTAAAGGGATCACATTAGCACTCTCACACAGAGACTATGCAACAGTCCCGCAACAAAGACCCATCTCTAAGCTGTCTTTGTTTATTCACACTGCACAAACCAGTGACAGCAAAACACTCCTGTGGGTGAATTTTGACACATTTTCCGTAAGCAAGAGCGGTGTGATGCATGGCAGCAACAGCAGCATCTGTGACATTTTACAGAAGCTGCAAGCAGTGCTTTCTAAACTAAAAAATAACATGACAAATTGATCATTCACATTTCTTTTTACACGAAGATTCTTCAACCCTCGTCTCAGAAGGTAAGGAGAACCTGAACCACCTCCTACCCCCAAATTTGAAGACAGTTTTGTTTGATGTTCTTCGTCTTTCAGTTGAGTGCATTGACAAACTGTCACATGCCCTTCCTGTCCAACCGTCTCATTGGCTCCGTTGTTTTACACAGACATTGGTTTCGTGCCGTCACCACCTCTGCTGCAGGCTCAGCGACAGAACAACAATTAATCAACGTAATTCTTTCGCAATGTTTAAACAGGACGATGAAAAGAAACAGTCGCTTCCTTTAACAGATTGCTGAAAACGAGCTGTAGGCACTTAATTGCTCACAGCAGAGGCAGCAACGGGAAAGTCTAGCAAAGGGCTTTCAGATTTGAAGCGGGGCGAGAGATCGATTCATCTCTTTGTAAATTTCATATCATTCATTTTCAAGTCCAGATTCCTTCCAGAGAAGGGAGAAAAAAATGGGGGAAAGTCTTTGTTCTTCTTCAGTTTCACTAAATTATACACAAAGCCTCACCGCACAGGAGACAGAGGGGGACTACATCAAGTGTTGGCACTCTGAAGTGTAAGGAGCAAGAGCTCTTGAAATCTTGTTGAAAAGCTTAGGAACGAGTTCTATGGGGAAATGCTGCCTCCTAGCAAGTTTTAATGAAGATGGTTTATATTTGAGGATCAAAGTGCAGAAATCCCAGACACTTCTAATGTCCGAGACATTATGAGAAGCTCCAAAGCTACCTTTGAAATTGAGAGGGTGGCATTTGAATGCAATGTCATATAACGCAATTAGGGATGATTCAGGTCAAAATAATGCATTGTATAAATAAGGACTGGGCAGCTAACCAAAAAGTATCAGCACTCACATTTAGAACCTCTCACGGACTTAATCTTGCTCATGTTAATCAAAACCAGTGACCAGTCTGTGCGCTCATGAACTAGGGGTGAGCGATATGTTAAGTCAATGATGACATCTCAATGGTTCTTTAAGCGAGGCGTGAGCAGAAATTATTGATTACATTGCTTACTTTTCAAAAATGAAATGTACTTAGCGGACTGCCGAAACTTACCTATTAACGTTTTTTCTTGTATTTAATAATAAGTATGGTCCTCCATTTGTCTAATACCAAAACAGTTGTCAAGTAACAACTTAAAAATATGAAATTGTTCTCCATAACCAGCAACTGGTTTGTCCACCCAGGTAACTGTGCAAACACGGCTGCTTCCATATGAGAGTAAGGACCTGCTCCTGTGGCTACGAAAAAGGCTTTTTACAGACAAACATCTTTTTTTCTTCAGCCGAAATTTCATCAAATAGCATTATTATGAATATTATATTCCATTTATTCAAAGAGATACCCCTTCATTTTACACACTCAACCTTTACGATGGGATTCGGCAGATGTTTTCCTGTTTTATAAAGAGGCTTTCTTCTAATGTGATCTGACTGGCACAGACTTTAACAGAACGGTGGAAGTCGGTGGTCGGCAGGAATGAAAGCTGGGAAAAGCCAAAGACTACAGACTGCATGTAACAAAAACATTGAAACTGTACTTTAACAAGTCACCAACCAGTACGAAAGATAAATCTGTTTGACTTCATCCAATTCCAAAACAAATCACTTTACATTACTGACAATAACAAATCTCTCGAATAATTCTTGGCATGAAAACTGAAGATGAAAGAAAGAGCAAATACGCTTGTGATCTATAAACCTTTTCATATTACTTATTAAATTCACATGAAACTTATTCCTTCAGAAAAAAAAACAATTATGAAGACCAACACTTCCTCATGCGACAGCTTTAATTATTAATTATTTAATTGAAAAGATTGTGCAAACTCTGAAAGAGACCCCAGAGCAGATGGAGTTAAAGTGGACTTTGGCTAGTCTGCAATGCTAGACCTTAAAACCCTGTCCCAGACTCATTAATCAAGTGTTGTCACTAAACATACAAGTAAAGCTAGAACAATCTACTATTCATGTGTAGGTTAAGCATTAGATTCTTATCGTTGTCTGCCAAATGAACCTCACCGTCTCCCTCTCTTCCCACACACACACACACACACACACACACACACACACACACACACACACACACACACACACACACACACACACACACACACACACACACACACACACACACACACAGAGTTTTCATTATCCGTTCCTTGAAGGATAGACGGAGGATGTGTCTATGACTGGAAGACTCACATTTCCTCTCTGAGGTTTCACATTCCTGGGATTCCATCTGAAGACCATTGCAACCCATTCAGGATCTTTCCCCAGAGTTTGGGGTGGGGGGCGGCAGACACGAAAAGGAAGAACAGCTGGAGTAGGCTTCAAGGGTTTGTTTGTCTTTAGCGCAACATTCCCGTCTCTTTATCATCACACTGTAGTTCTCGGGCCTGTTGTTCACTTGTAGCACACAGCGCTGAAGGATAAGCCCCATCATTCCCACGGAGTAAATAAACCTACACAAAACCGTCATACGACTACACAACACACGTAGGAATGCCCAATTCACTACCATTTTCACTGGCTACTAACAGGCTGATTATTTTCATGTTTAAATGTTTAGTCTATAAGCATCTAAAAATTCTATGTTGTCTTTAAAATAGATATTTTCTCAAGACTTGTAGTTTGCCATAGCCAATTAAAGAGGAGAGACCACATCTTTAAATCTTTGTTTTGAGAAAGTGGAAAAAAAAAATAATAATTACTGTTGGAATTGGAAGAAATCCACAACATTATTGGTGCCTGGATGACTGTAACCCATTTAAGTCAAAGTTATAAATAAATATATACATTAATAAATTCAGATTACAACCAACTCAAACTACCAGATAAATAAAAATCAAACTGATAAAACCACCTACTAAAAATCTAGATGGGTCCAATTTTTATTTTAGGTGCTATTGTTTTCCTTTCAAGTGGGTCATTTCATTTTAGATGTTGTTAGGTGGCGACTGGGTACTTATCTGCCACAACCAGAGCTCAGTTCTGCCGATACTTAAAACTTTGTGATAAATCCTGTCAGCACCGACGACTCCGTCAAACTGATGAAAGTGTGCCATCAACCTCTTCTTGGCAACAACTTTATTTTAAACTGAAATATTCTAGTGGCTATGCCATGTTGTGGGAAATCAGAGTTACACTGTTTTGAGTCTCAACACAAGAATAATATTAGTCTATGATCATATTTAAACAATCTTAGGTCCTGTGTTTCCACTTCAGGACAGCTGTCATGTCTTTGGAACACCACCAGGTTTGGTGCAACTGAAAAAATGATGGGTTGATCTAAAGAAAGCATGAATGCAACCACTGACTGACAGCATGAGTCAGAAACTTAACACACATGGGCAATTAGTAATGGCACTACAAAGTGTGATAGTATGCAGAATTTTCCTTCATAGTAAATGTGCTTTCACATCCCCTAAAACCCAATAATCAACTCTTGCCTATCCTTTGAAGCAATTAAAATACTTTTCTCAACGAGCTTTAGGCCTGTGCTGAACTAACGTCATGTCTCGTACAAGACAGACCTTCAAAATTCTTAAATACACTGCATTGTCAACCAAGGACCTCTGCGGTTTATCACTCATTTTTAAAGCCCTTATCGGCTGATTCTTTGTGCATGCTTGTGTTGGATGATCCTTCTTGTCCTCCCAGAGACTTGAACACTTGTGTGGTCTTATTTACAGCGCTACCCTTGTCTGCTTCCACCTTATCTCCAGGCCACTTCATTTGCAAAAAATCATGACATTTAAAATGCTCTTCCCTTTTACTGAAATCTATTGCAGACAGAAAAAATGAATCAGAGCGCTTTTCCCTGGATGCACTAAAGCGAAGTTAAATGAGTTGGCCACAGGCGCATCTGCATGAAGATGTTTTGACTGATTCATGCTACACATACTCTCCTGAGGTTAATGACTTGTGACCAAAAGGGACAATTCACTATGATGTGAATGATTATTTGTTAAGTCTGTATGTATGCACCAGTGTATATGTGTGTGTTTGAGAGTGTGTGTGAGAGAGAGAGAGTGTGTGTGTTCCCCTCTGCTGCCTATCATAAATCTAAAATATGTCAGCTTCTTAATGAAATGTTCTTAGAAAATGATAAGAGCTTTAGGTAAAGCCTAAATTATTGCTGCTTCTACTTGGATGATTAATAAACTACTCTTGCAATTGATAAAACGGTGAACTTCTATAGAAAACTAATAATCATCGGCAAATATCGAATGTTGTTTATGTAAAGCATCATTATTAAGTATAAGCTCATCTTTGGGTGAAGTTAGCCTCCTGGGCGAATAACAACACAAACAAGCGTTTCTGCTGCAGCTAATGTTAGCTAACCAACTAAAGCTCAATGTATGATTCAATGTTGCTAACTGGAAGCTGAATTCAGTTAAAATTAAACAATTAATCACAGTTTACGGCAGAAAATATATACTTAACTAAACACTTCTCCTACATTTTCCATATACGTCAGTATCGAACGGTAAAATCAGGAATAATTCGTTAGCTCATTTGGCTAGCAAGCTAATATGCTAACGTTTCCGAGCAGTCTGAAGAGCTTTAAATTTGCTTACCTGTCAACCGCAGCTTCACTGGGCCATTTCTCCTAGATCCTTGGCTAGACATTCCCTTTATGTTCCAGCTTTATGTGAATTCCCAAAAAGTGTCCACGGCTTGTGTCAGCGCATGAGTCGTTCAAACGTGTTTTACCCAAAACAATCCCTCTGCTCGTTCGGGGTTAGCTTGTCGCATCACCATAGCAGATATAAGCAATGTTACGTTGGTGTTATCATGCTCACATCACTTCACCACTACGTCCGCCCCTTCCCAGGAAAGATGCGAACAACAACATTATTCCCAGCCGCAGGCACTGTCTGTGGTAACAATCGAAATTCAAATGAATAGCAAACCCCCCATCCGGACAAACGCTTACTCTGGCTCTACTGCTTCAACTTGATTGAGATGGTGGTGAATCCTATGCTAGTGGAGAAAGGCGGCGTCCCGCACACAGAACATCCGTCCTGGTCTTTCAAAATAAATTCAATTATCAAGTGTTGAATAGCATTTAATCAAAGTGGAGTTTCTCCCAACCACGATTACACGCGTTAAAATTCAGTCAGAATTATGAAAGACTTGAAAAAGACAGCAAATACTGAGTTTTTAATTTTGGAAAATTACCCGATTATTTTATTTTGAATTTAAATTCATCTCTTTTCCGGCATTCATTAGTACAATTCCACGCCGCCCACCTAACCAGTGGAAGTCTCCGTTTCTATTAATAAATATTGAATATCCATGTTGGGGGAAGACTGATCGACTTATCGGTTAAGAGCAGGGTTACTGTTGATGGGAGCATCACATTTTTTGAGGTGTTGTTCACATAAGAAATAGCCCATGTGTATAATACATCTCTCCATTTCACATGATACATTCAGCAGGAGCCAAAAATCAAGTTATGATCATATAAGAAATTATTTATAAATCACCCAGCAGCCAAATTGCAAAAAAAAACAACACCAACTTAGGCCTTTTCATGAACTGGCGCCTGTATACAGTTTTTACTACTTCTCTCCAAAGTCTGGGATACTTTTCATAATCCTGAAAAGGACACGCGGTTGCAGAAAATGAATGAATGAAAGGTTGAACTGAAAGTCCAAAGACAATAGGTCTAGACTGTAATCTTAATTCTACAGGGACTCAAGAATTCCCACGTGGGCATGAACAGGTCTTCCAAACAGCAAAAATCCTATAAGCATGAGATTTCTCTTTCTTCTTCTTCACGGATATACAATGAAAGCTTTCTCTCACATTCCTGAGCATTATGGCGGTAATCTCCAATATATTCATTGCCACAGAAAGTGGTGGAGAATAACAAAGATTACTCAGTTCTGAACTTATCTGAGGTAAATCCAGTACTTGCATTTTACTGAATAAATTCCATTTTATGCTGCTTAATCCAGAATTTTAGGACATCTCGGCTGAAAATACTATTATTTATTATTGTTACTTTTCTCAGTCTGTCATACTCCTCTGTCCATTGAAAACAATATATCTCCAAATGTGTTCATTTTGAATGTTTATGAAAATGATCATATTGCTTTAGCTTAATAAACTATTGAAAAGCCATTTTGGATTATATGGGAAACTAATTGTCTCAAGGCTAGAAACAGATTCAGATCAGATTGTCTTTATGTATATGGACAATAAAGTCAGGATGATTTAGGCTGACTTCATGAATAGTTGAGTTTTTAGAGGTACATGGTTCTAATAGGACAGTCATAGGGGACATTTTATTTCTATGAGTACTTTTACTTATAATTCTTTGATTGTATTTTGCTGATAATACTTATATACTTGTACTGACCTGAATACTTGACCTGAATACTTCATCCACCATTGATAAAAGATTTTAAAATGTCTCAGTGACGCAATGGAGTCTCAAAAACATAAATGCATGTCAGCATCCAGTGTAAGCACAGCGCCACCCAGTGGTACAAAGTATGAACTGAACGTCCTGTTCACGGTCTGCTTCCCTTTGAATCCCTCAATTATACTTGACATTTATTCACTATACATTTTCAAACAGCAGCATTTCAGCGTGGGGCGATTATGTAAAATGAAATAAGACCTGTCCAAACTGGAAAAGGATCTGGTTTTGGTAGTTCTGAATGGTACCACATTCAGCAGAAGCTTCAGTAGCCGTAGACTAATTCTGAAAGAGAGAGGAGGACAGAGAACGAGATGGTTTCATGGTGTCTGTATTAATAAGAATAATGAAGTATCCTTTTGTTAATAACATCACTTTGTGCCTGCTTGTGTGTGTGTTTGTGTCACCTGCTAATGTGTCTATGTGCTGCTCTCCTGGAGGTGGAGCTGACCCAGATCAGGAGCAGCTGGGCCTGGTGCTCCTGGACAGGACACACAATCCTCCGGCTTCCAGACCTCCTCGCTCCTCGTCCATCGCAGGCACCCTTATCATTTTGTTCGCACAGCACTCGCGTACACAGTATGTCCAAACATCCACATTTACACCACTGATGCTTCTGATTTAAAAACCTCCTATCGTAGTTTTTGTTAAGTTATTAAACGTATTGTTTCACTTTTGGCATCAACCACCACTGTGCCTGGTTCATCAGCAGCTCGTGAGTCTGGAACTTAATGGTTTCTGTTTATCGAAGAATTAAGCCCATATTTAGTCAAAGTTTATAGAATTTATTACACACCACGACTACACACCTTGTGTGTTCCACTTACACACACATCTGCACCAGGACTAGTTTAATTTATACTTACTGTATATAAGAAATTGGAGATGGGACTCTTTCCCTTCTCTTTATAGTTGCATATACTTTATTCCTTTTATTTTAAATCCAGATGTGTATTTTAATTTTGTAATTTATTAATTTTCCTTTCCTGTGTATGTATATATATACTGTATTTGTGTATATGTGTATTTATGATATGTATATGTATGTGTGTATACATGTGTTTGTCGAACATATTATTATATTATTATATTATTATATTTAGTCTTCTGATCCGACATAAAGCCGTGATGAAGAAGAGGAAGGTTGGCAGCAGTACCTCTGCCTCACTGAGGGGGGCAGTGCTGAGCCCACGGGTTTATGCTGGTTCTGCTGCTGTTCTTCTTCTACGCGGAGACAAAATCACGACAGTAGTCCGTTTTCTTTTTATGTTTATACTCTGACTGCAAAAAAGGAAGATTTTATATTTAATCCATTCATTATTATATTTTAAAAATCAACCAATGATTCTGTCTTTGTATTTTTTTAATTCTTTTTTTTCATATATTATTGAAAATATTTTTGTAAACAGAATGTGAGAGGAGTAATTATAAACTTTATTTTTAACAGAATATACCACATTTAACTTTTTTTTAAAATAATTTCTATAGTCTTTTTGTCTTTCATCATAAAACGGGCAGAACCTTTGATTTTGTCTCTGTATGAATTGAAGGATTGTGATGACAAATGAAGAAACACATAAAGGTTCTTTCTCTGACCCGGTACAAACGTAAGGTTCTTCTTTGGCCCAATATGGACCTTACATATGTGTGTGTGTGGAGAGTTCTGATTGAGACATAGAACAGAACCAGTGGTTGGTGTGAAAGCTGGTGATTAAATGCTGATTTTAGGTTTTTCTATTGGGTTCATATATTTGTAAATCTGACACTGAACGGGTCGGAACCTCCGTGTAAAGTGATTTACAGAAGAATTTCTTTCTTTCTTTCTCCTCTGACACTCGGAGGTTCTGTAACATCAACCTCTTCCTCCATCTCCTCCAGGTTGAAGATCCTTCGACTCCATCCCCCCGAAACATAAACACCGGTTTCCTCCTGGTTTGTGGACCTGACACTATCGAACCCTCCACCTCCGTCTTTGTGCTGCTCGCTGATGAATTTGAAGTTTTCGTGTCGTGACGTCATAAAGTCGTAATTCGAACAATTATTCGACACAGCTACATCTTTTGGCATCAGGACGATTTTCTTCTACTAAACACTTCTCAGCACCTGTCTCACCCTCCGAACGTTTGCGAGACCGATTATACGTTAAAGATCAGCATAACCGGAAAAAGCCTTATCTTTGAAGTGGCTCTCACGCGCCGCTGCTTTGTGCGCCGTCGACCCGCCGGTACCGCGAGAACAACCCACCGAACGTTCGACCCGCTGACCTGCGCTGACTTTCATGACTGTGTAAGAACAGTCCATGTTTCGGAACACATTCTATATGTAGTTCGGGAGCAGCCTTTGAGAAACTGACCCAGTGGCCTAATGGATAAGGCATCAGCCTCCGGAGCTGGGGATTGTGGGTTCGAGTCCCATCTGGGTCGTCTTTAGTTTCGTTTTAGGATCCATTGGTCGTATTTCACCTTTAAATGTGAAAAAGAGTGAATGCAGTTCAATTCTGCCGGTCCAAACAGTGACATCAGAATTTGGTTCCGTCTGTTGTTACGTTAATGCTAAAAAATAAATTTCTTCTTGTTCAATGAAGGAAAAGATGCATTAATAATAATAATAATAATAATAATAATAATGCATTAATGCAAATATATTTGTTTAATCAACCCCGATATGTGATTTATAGTCAAGTAAGAGTTCTTCACGTTGTCCGGATTGTATTGGACGGGCGAACACGTGACCACGGCGCAGTACCGGTACCGATAGTCTGATAAATAAAAATGAAATAAACATTTTATTTTTAAAAATAAAAATAAAATACGTTATCTTTGAGTAAGAATGGTTTCGTAGATTATTTTAAAGTCTGTTTCGCACGCACAAACTCTACACACACCACACACTCAGACAATCACATTCACGCACACAAATACTCTCTCACACACACACAGGCCACACACTCTTTCACACACTCACACCCCTACATTCACACACACACTAACCACAGACTCACGCACACACACGTACTCTCTCACTCTCACACCCACTCCCTCACACACACACAACACATATAACACACACTCACACACACACATTCTCTCTCACACACACACAACACATATACCATACTCACGCACACACACATTCTCTCTCACACACACACCCCACACTCTCTCTCACATAAACCACACACAAACCAAACGCTCCCGCGCACACACACACACACCACACACTCTTTCAAACACACACAGTAACATTAATAATTTATATGAGACTTTGATTGACAGGTACGAAGACAGCATCAGCAAAAAATTGAAACGTGATAATTTTCACATTTTTACATCATGACCTTCACGTTATAACGTCAGCAGTTTATAACATGATAAGTTTAGAACATGATAAGTTTTTAACAT
>VRLP01008982.1:5000-14545 GCA_009660295.1 Lophius piscatorius
GACAGCTCCACGGTTAAACAAGCGCTCCAGTCGCTGTAATACTTTAAAACACTTTCAATTACCCGAGTCAACCAAATCCAGCACACGAGCCCGGCCGCTGCTCCAGAGGCTCCTCCTCCCCGCTCCGTCTGGAGCCTTCCTCTATGGAGGGAGGAGGTCAGCGGAGAGGTCCGGTGGTACAACACTGTGAGGTTCTGAGAAGAAGAGGGAGATGATGTCTCCGGTCCAGTCTCCAGAACACCGGCTGCAAGATCCAGACCCAAAGTCACTAAAAATGAAGAACATCAGATGTTCCTGGATCTACATCTATCCTGACTTCTACTGTGAAGAACTCACAACCAGAGCCGGAGAGACTCACTGCAGCAGAACCTGTAAACAAGAACCTCCCAGCAGGTCCGGGTGAGTCCCGGCTGTCAGTGGCCCAGATGAATCCTCAAACTCAAACGTTTCATTCGTTCTTTGAGAAACATCCTTGTTAGATGAGGAGCTCCTCCACACTGTAAACCCAAAGAAGCAGAACTTACCAGAACCTCAGAAACATTTTATGCAGATAAAACGGATAAAACGTATATTATACATATAAAACAGGTATTTTACAGATAAAACAGCTATCATACAGATAAAACAGGTATTTTACAGATAAAACAGATATTATACATATAAAACAGATATTATACAGATAAAGAAGATATCATACAGATAAAACAGGTATTTTACAGATAAAACAGATATTATACAGATAAAACAGGTATTCTACAGATAAAACAGATATTATACAGATAAAACATGTATCATACAGATTAAACAGATATCATACAGATAAAACATGAATCATACAGATAAAACAGATATCATACAGATAAAACATGTATCATACAGATAAAACGGAATTATCTTACATGAACCTCGAGGATATTTAATTTTAATTTGTCATATTTCACTCTAATAATTCATATTTTACTCACGAGGGGGAGTTTTTAGTGTAAAACACAGGTTCTGGTCCGTAACTTCCCGACCATCAGTCCAGTCGTGTCTAAATTTATCTCCTAAGAATCGACTCCAGGAAATCTTCTTTTATTTATCTTCATCATTGAGTCTCTTTGGGATCTGATCCTAGAACAGACTGATGACATCATAGAAACAGTCAGGTTGAGTCACTGTGGGATCTGATCCTAGAACAGACTGATGACATCATAGAAACAGTTAGGTTGAGTCACTGTGGGATCTGATCCTAGAACAGACTGCTGGTTTTCTCTCCGGTACTTCGGAGACGTTTCATTGATCGTTTCTGGGACTCAGATTCTTGTTTGTGTCTGAGGAGACGAGAACCTTCAGAGACGGTTTAAAGATCCGCTGACAGCTTTCATCTTCATCTGAAGTCTTGAAATCTAGTTTCTCCTTTTGTTCCTGGTTATAAATGAATCCATTTATAAATGAATCCATTTATAAGTTCTAATCCTTTAATAAAAAGTCAAAAATTAAATTAAACCAGTTCTGGCAGCTTATTTTGAATAATTTCATTAAAACAAATGATGATTTTCTGATTCTTTGTCAAATCATTTTCATGAAAGGACAAATTCTTCTTCTTCTTCTTCTTCTTCTTCTTCTTCCGGTGTGTGGTGGAGAACAGCGAGGGAAAATTTGAAAAACTGTCCATCTGTTTCCTACTGAGTATAAATTGTATGATTATTGTATTATATCAGTTTAGTTGTGTAAAAGGTTATAACTGTTTAGAGTGAGTTGGACCGTGGTTCTGGTGAGGAGGGCGTCCACTGAGACGGGTTTCTCCGCCTCAACCTCTTTGGCCTCAACCCGGATCACCGGGTCCGGAGTCCCTCCGTTCATCCCGAACGAGGCGCTGGAAAGAGAAGTGAAGCGCTTCGGGAGGTTCGCGACTGGATTCGGTTCGGTGGGTCTGGGTTGTAAAAGTGAGAAAGTGAAACACGTCGGGTCTTTCCGGAGACAAGCGTTCATGTTCCTGGACTCTCCCACTCAGACTCTGGGGGTTTGGTTCCGTGTCAAACACGAGGACGAGTGTCGAGATGTGGGACACAAACAGGTGGCATGTCCGCACAGACAGAATACACCGGTGCCTGTCGGTACCGATGGCGGAGAGGGGAGCGGAACCGCCATCGGTCCACCGCTGGGGGCCGATCTGCGGCCGGTGTCTCCCCGGCCCGGGGCTCCGTGGAGGAGGGCCTCGTGTCTGAGGGCTGTGGAACCTGCTGAGGCAGCGAGCTCCTCAGAGGAGACGCAGCAGGAGAGCTGGAGGCTGAAACTCTGGTGAGTACAGAGGAGAAAGATGTTCATGCTGTCACCGATAATGTAAGAAACGAGGAAACAAATGTAGTTTCTGCTGAAGTTCATTCAGCCTGAAGCTGCAGATGATCAGGATGGGGCAGCAGATGTGGGCTCTTCAGCTCAGAGTAGGATTGGTGTTGCTGGACGGCGGTCAGAACCGCTGCAGTCCAGGCTGGTTAATGACATGGAGGGTCAGTCCGACTCCGATGATGTCAGTTACTGATAGTCTCACTCAGAACTCAGACATCTACTCTCTGGAGGAGATCAATGAGGTTCTGGATGATGATGGATCAGTGCTGGAGTCACTGTGTTGTTCTCCCCCAGTACACACACACACACACACACTTAAACGTATAATCACACACACACACATTCCCATGGGCACACACACGTACATTCACATGCACACACACACCACACACACACAGACACATAAACATATACACGTACATTCACATGCACACACACACACACACACACACACTTAAACATATAATCACACGCACACACGTACATTCACACGCACACACACACACACACACACACACTTAAACATATAGTCACACACACATTCACATGCACACACACACACACACACACACACACACTTAAACATATAATCACACACACACATTCCCATGGACACACGCACACACACGTACATTCACATGCACACACACACACACACACACACACACACACTTAAACATATAATCACACACACACACATTCCCATGGACACACACACTCACACACGTATATAATAGTTTCTAAACAGAAAATTAGTTCAAAGACTTTTACATTTGTATAAAATTGTTGCTGTAAATGTAAAATACTTTTAAAGACGTTATTATTATTGTTCAGTTTGTAAGAACCGAAATAGTTCCGTCTCTTATTTAATGTTTTTTAGTTTTTGTTGGGCATGTGGTTCAGATTCAGGAATCTGTTCACAAACATAAGCTGTTTGATTTTAAAGGACTGCCGCTGGTCAAATGTTTGTTTGTGTGTTCTGAGGTAAACGTGTTTGTTTGTTTACAGAAACTCTGTAAACACATATAACATATAACAATAAAGGTTTGTTCTGAACGAGGGTGTGTTCGTAGAACTTTAAGTTGGGCCGTAAACGTGAGAGGGAGATAAAAGACCCGGTTCCGTCCTCCCAGCCGTCACAGAACTTTATTATTTGTTTATCTGGGCATTATTATAACGATAACCATCAAGTTCAAAGCAGAAGCAGCATAAAACGTTTAATCTCAGGCTTCATCTGGTGGGACGCAGCATCTCCATCAGCGCATGAATAAATAATGACACGCATAGAAGGCACCAGCACCGGACTTCAAACACGCCGCAGATTATCTGTGACAAGCCCGCAATTAACCGTTTCTCTGCCTCTGATGAGGGAGGAGCGACGATAAAGATGATCAAGGCCGCCGACATCCACAGATATGCATCATTTATGTGGCTGCTACAAAACACCCTTCTGTTCATCCGCTCCGTTCACTGGTGGAATCAAACGTCCCGGAGGTTCTCCGCTAATCCGGTCCGGTCCCAGCCGCGTTCCACAGGACGCCGCAGGAATGTGGGCAGAAAGCCTTCAGAGGCTCCGCCTCCAGGAAAAGTACCGGTCGCTCCAAAAAACACAAACGACTACAAATATACGTCTGAATATCTTTATACATCTCTATATAAGTATATAAGTATCTCTATATAAGTATATAAGTATCCCCGAGGCTTTTATTGTGTTTCATATATATTATATATGTATGCATTTATATATATATATATATATATATATATATATATATATGTGTTTGTGTGTATTTATGTGTGTGGAAGTGTATGTATAAATATGTGTGTGTTTAGCTGTGTGTATATATATGTGTGTTCGTGTATGTGTGTATTTGTGTATGTGTGTATTTGTGTTTGTAGGTGTGTACGTGTGTTTATCTGTGTGTTTGTGTATGTGTGTGTGTTTGTGTATGTGTGTGTGTTTGTGTATGTGTGTGTGTTTCTCTGATGAACTACGGAGCAGCAGGAAACAACAGACAGAATATAAATATTTAGTTTAATGATTTATTTATGAATAAATTAAACACAAAACAAACAAAATGAGAGTCATTGTAAAAACAGGAAGGAGAAGAAATGCACATTATTTTATTTTAAGTCTACTTCCAGCTGCACAATCATAATTATTATGTCGACATAAAGAAATATTTATAAAGAATATCATTTAAACGGGGTTCTGATCCAGATTTATTATTTCTCTCTGATAGTGACGCCGTCTGGAGAAATGATCCCTTAGAATCTCTTCTGAGCGCCGAGGCGTCGTCGTTTGTTCCCCTGGACCCCGGAACATCGCCGTGTTCCGGTCGGGCCCACATGCAGCGGAACGCACAGAATCACACACGACCCACAGAATCACACACGACCCGCAGAATCACACACGACCCGCAGAATCACACACGACCCGCAGAATCACACACGACCCGCAGAATCACACACGACCCACAGAATTACAAACGACCCACAGAATCACAAACGACCCGCAGAATCACACACGACCCGCAGAATCACACACGACCCGCAGAACCATACACGACCTGGTTCTGTTCTGGAGGAACGCTCCAGCATCCATGATGGCGGTGAGAAAACTGAACTGTCAGTTGGACATGGACGTTTTAAAATATGACTTTTAAAACAAGAAAGGTTTTCAGTTTTTCATATTTATAAAAACTCATTTTCACCATCCATGTTTTACTTGTGACTCCAGAGGGGCGGTTCTGGTGCTGAAGCTGTTCACAGGGTTGCTGGCGCCATCTGCTGGTTTCCACCAACTGGTACACGCGAGAATTTTCCCCAGTCAGATCATCCGAGACTAAATGAAGAAAAATAAACCCAGACCTGAATCTAGAATAAACTCAGACCTGAATCTAGAATAAACTCAGACCTGAACCTAGAATAAACTCAGACCTGAACCGAGAATAAACTTGGACCTGAACCTAGAATAAACCCAGACCTGAACCTAGAATAAACCCAGACCTGAACCTAGAATAAACTCAAACCTGAACCTAGAATAAACCAAGACCTGAACCTAGAATAAACTCAGACCTGAACCTAGAATAAACTCAAACCTGAACCTAGAATAAACTCAAACCTGAACCTAGAATAAACTCAGACCTGAACCTAGAATTAACTCGGACCTGAATCATGTGACATCACAGCGATGCTTGTTTTTCTGCTAGAACCGGTCATTTAAAAGTTTATACCGTCCAGACGAGCTGAAAGATTGTTTCTCGGGTTCCATCTGCTGATCCCACACAGTAACAGGAAATAAACAATATATTTACAATCACGATTATATGATATGTATGATTATTATTGTTATTTGTTTTACATACATTCAAGGACATCAAAGGCTGTAAAGAACCTCCTTTTCTTCATGTCACGTTTTCACTGAACTTTCTTCAAAGATGATTCTAAGGATTCTTCTGTACCGGTCCCTCTGCTCCACCTGAAGAAAAAAACACAACTGTGTTTTCTCTCTAGCAAAACCACAGAATGAATTATTCTGTTGTTTATCACTTTAACATGTTAAAACTCGGTAAAAGGTCATGTTCTCTTAAAATAATAGATACGATTATGTTGCATCAGCCTGATCTAAATCTATTAACAATCAGCACCTTTAGACTGGACTTATCAAGTTAAAGGTACAATACTGCCCCCTGCTGTCCACACAGAGAACGTGCAACGAAATAAACCAGCACCTTTCACTCAGCAGCAGTAAGTGTTCAACCAAAGTCCATGTCTCCTTCTCTGCAGAGCATCCTCTAGGAATCAGTAGGATCCAACGTATCACACACACGCGAGGTGTGTGTGATACACACTCACACACACACACACACTTACTATACACACACACACTCACACGCACTTACTATACACACACTCACAAACACTTACTATACACACACTCACAAACACTTACTATTCACACACACTTACTATACACACACACTCACACACACTTACTATACACACACATTAACTATACACACACTATACACACTTACTATACATACACACACACACTTACTATACACACATACTCCCACACACGTTCTATACACACCCAGACACACACACACACACACACACACAGGCTTACTATACAAAAACCCACAACCATTATACACACCCAATCGCACATACGCACATACACACACACACTTACAATTCACACACATACACACAGACACAAAGACATATGCACAAACATACACACACACATAATATTCTCACACACACACACAGTCAGTAGATGTTTTCAGTCAGCTGACTGGTTCAGCACCACGACAACCTTTGACCTCGTCTCTCAGCCCGGCGACACCAGCTGGTACCGACCCACAGACATCAGGAGGAGCGGTTCCTCCTGATGTCAGTTCAGTTACTGAGAAAATAAAGTTGTTGGTGCGACATTAACGGTCTGATCCTCCTCCTTCTGTTCATTCAGCTCTACTCCTCTCTTCATCTCTCCACTCAGCTCCCTTCTTCACCAACATCTGGTTCTGCGCGTCGGCTCGGTCAACACAGAACCTGACAGTCGGATCCCCCGGGGGTCCCGGTGAGAGATGGTACCTGGAGCACCATTAGTTTCTTCATCACAACGGTTGGCACACAAATGGTTCTGTTTCAAAACGCTCTCCTCGTAGAACATCCAACCTTCAGAGAGGAAGAGAGAGATTCTACTCTGTCTGCAGGCCTCTGATGAAGACATGTCTGACCTTCATCACAGAGGTCTCTGCTCACAGGTGCTCTTCCATACAATAACATTCACCCTTCAGTTCATCATTATCATCATCACCATCATCACCATTATTATCATCACCATCATCATCACCATTATCATCTTCATCACCATCATCTTCATCACCATCGTCATCTTCATCACCATCACCATCATCATTATAATCACCATCTTCACCATCGTCATCGTTATCTTCATCACCATCATCATCACCATCTTCATCACCATCATCATTATAATCACCATCTTCACCATCGTCATCGTTATCTTCATCACCATCATCATCATAATTATCGTTATCAGCATCACCATCGTCATCATCATCACCATCATCACCATCGTCATCATCATCACCATCATCATCGTCACCATCGTCATCACAATCATCATCGTCATCATCATCACAATCATCATCGTCATCATCATCATTATCTTCATCACCATCATCAGCAGCACAGCCAAGATGATTGAATGTTTGACCTTTGACCCAAAGACAGATGCAGAGACGTTGTTTGAATGTTATGAGAAGAATGTTCGAGGGTTTGAATATGTCTCACAATCTTTAGACTTTGGTTCCAGTCCCTCTCCTTACCTTCTCAACACAACAGACACACATCTGAAAAAATCAACAAGGACACTAGATGGCAGTGTTGTCACATCCTGCTCCAACCTAAAGGTGGAGAAAAAACACACACTCACACACAGATGCACACACACACATAAACATGCACACGCACTAAAGCACCCAGGCACACTAACACAATCACACACACACAAACAAACACACAGCAAGAGGGTGGAGGTGACATCAAACAACAAACAATTAACAACAAACAGGAAACTAACAATGTACAACCCGTGCAGGTCAACATCCCTCAGTTCCACCAATACGTCAGGTCTTTATTCCATCTTCTCCTAACGTGTCAGCTGTTAAGCCTTCATCTGAGAGAGAGGAAGATGTTGGTGGAGATGAAGCTGTATGACATCATTGGCCTATGATGTCATAATGTGAGGATGAAAGGATAAAAGGATGATAGTAAAATATGAACAGGAAGTGCAACTGATCGTGAGGAGCTCTGCAGGAGGGCTGAGTACCTGGAGGTCACCTCAGTGTGGAGAGGACATTTAGTTGGTCATCAGATCCCTCCTCTGGAGGAGGAGCAGCTGCTGTGGTGGTGATGAAGATGTGATGTCCACTAACGGCAAATTAATCTGCTCTTAAAACCTTCAGCTCATCAACACCTTCATCATCATCAGCCCCTCGAACACCTTCATCATCAGCTCACCTCCACCCAGTCCTCCAAGATCCATCAGAATGATCATCCATTAGTATCAGCTGCGTCATCAGCCACCACCACCAGTATGTAGTTTCATCTGCTGTGTAAACGATGAATTTAACAGATTTTAAAGATTTATAGATTTAACTGATTTAAAAGATTTAACTGATTTAACTGATTTAACAGATTTTAGTGATTTATTTTACTGATTTAACAAAGTCTGTTGATAAATATGAAGAATAGGGCGATGAACTTCAGCCTGATGTCAGTAAACCTAAGATGACAGTTTGTGATGTTAAAAGTGATGAAGATGGTGTCGGTTATGGGGGTGACATACGGGAGACGATCTTCAGGACCCAGCAGGTTTTATATGCTTTATGTGATTTTATGTAGTTTAAACGATTTATATGATTTTATAGATATTTTTTGATTATATATGGTTTATATGATTTTATATGATTTGATTTATATCATTTTATATGGTTTGTATTATTTTATATGGTTTATATGATTTTATACGGTTTATGTGATTTTATGTTTTTTTTGTTTGTATATGGTATGAGTATCTTGTGATCAGTGGACATCCAGCAGGTCCACAGCAACAGAACCAGTCACCAACCATGTGACCTTACAGGACGAGAAAACGCAAAGACTCCAGGGAAGAAGTCAAGGTAGTAACATGCATTAATCCAGTAACATGCATTAATCCAGTAACATGCATTAATCCAGTAACATGTATTAATCCAGTAACATGCATTAATCCAGTAACATGTATTAATCCAGTAACATGCATTAATCCAGTAACATGCATTAATCCATTAACATGCATTAATCCAGTAACATGCATTAATCCAGTAACATGCATTAATCCATTAACATGCATTAATCCAGTAACATGTATTAATCCAGTAACATGTATTAATCCATTTAACATGTATTAATCCAGTAACATGTATTAATCCAGTAACATGTATTAATCCAGTAACATGTATTAATCCAGTAACATGTATTAATCCAGTAACAAGTATTAATCCAGTAACATGTATTAATCCAGTAACAAGTATTAATCCAGTAACATGCATTAATCCAGTAACATGTATTAATCCAGTAACATGCATTAATCCAGTAACATGCATTAATCCAGTAACATGCATTAATCCAGT
>VRLP01008983.1:0-14539 GCA_009660295.1 Lophius piscatorius
TTCATGTTTTACTTCAATACTTCATGTTTTACTTCAATACTTCATGTTTTACTACAATACTTCATGTTTTATTTCAATACTTCATGTTTTACTTCAATACTTCATGTTTTACTTCAATACTTCATGTTTTACTTCAATACTTCATGTTTTATTTCAATAATTTTAGTGTTTTATGTAAAACACAGTTTTTGCTAGCCTCTGCTAGCATCTAACTGCTAACACGGATGTTGAGGTCACAGTTCAAACCTCACCTCTATAGGTGGCGCTGCATCAGGTCACAACTTCCTGTTTCATGGAATAACATTGGAATGTCTTTCCAGTTAATCCTCAGAACCCAAACCTCCTCTTCCTCCTTTGGACCCCACCTTTCCAAACGTTTTTAAAACTTTATTTAAAGCGGTTGAGTTTGTCAAAGGACAAAGCGGCGTCCAACGAAGACACAGACTTCTGTCCCTGTTGTCCAGCGGTCGCCACAGCCGATCGTCTCGTTCTGCTTGTTGATTTGGCATCATTTATTTTTTCAATACGCATTCAACCGGGCTCGGTACCGGCACCAGGGACTGGGTTGGCCGGTAGCACGAAGGACCTCGCCTGAGGCTCCACATTGGTATTTGGCCACGCCCTCTTTTCCTTTTTGGTGCAGGTAAGAAGGCCGTTGAGGATACGCAGCTCCGTGACGACCTCCCCTGAGGGCGGTGGGTCCGAGTCCCCCAGAACCGGGGGCAGCGGGTCCACCTGAGAACCATCAGGTGAGGGAGGAGCTGTTAGAGGGGGAGAGGAGAAGTGAAAGCTGGGGGGAGAGGGGGAACAAATTCTGTTAAGTTGGAGATAAGAGCCTATTATAGCCGGCAGAGGAGGAAGATACGGGAGGGGGGTTCTGATTTAGCGGGGGGGCGGGGGGAGGCACTTCTTGAAGATGGGCTTTGGGCCCGGGGTGGATGATAACCCTGATGTTCTGACGTCTGAGTCGCCTGGAGGAACCGCTCTTCTCTCGTCTGCCTCTCCACCGCCAGGAAAATAAATCCTGCCAATTTTCCTCTTCAAGATGATGACATTCCTCGAGGGGGGGGGGGTTCACGCCCGGCTCTCGTTACCCACGTCTTCCGTCCCTGCGGCCCGGCGCCGCCGCCTGCCTCATCAGCTATTACAAGCGGTCGTTGGCGCGTCCATTGATGGGGCCACTCGGGACTACAGCGTAAAATAATGACTCCTGATGACGGCGTGCGTTTGACGGGTGACGTGATTGACAGCGAGGGGAGAAATGATGACACATTGAACTCGGCCGAGTTACGACTTCAGAAAGAGAGAGAGACTCTGAGCTCCGGCTGGAGACGCGGAGACGCTCTGATGAACGCCGCTATTAGTTTTACCTTTTCGCTGCTTCAGCCTCGACACACGTGGGTTCACGTCATCATCGTCAGGAGCCGCTCGGTTCTGAAGTCAGCCGGGCCAGGGCCGCTTTGTGACCATGAAGGAGGTCCGTGTCCAACGGGGGTGTCCTGTGGGTCGGACCCCAGTCAAACCAAGTCGGCCGTGTTCTCAGTAGGTGCTGGGCTCGGATCCTTTTTTGCGAACCAGCGTTCAGTCCAGGTCCAGTTTTTAGACTCGCTGTTAAAACCATGTTTTGATATCATCTGGTCCGTGATGGCGGTCTGGTGGGGGCCATGAGAGTCAGCACTGTTTGTGTTGGACCAGAACATTGGGGCTGAGCTGAGAGGATTTTTGGTCATGGTGACCCAAAGAACCGGACTGGATTCGTCATCAAACAATCGTATTTTTACAGCGCTTATTAAAAATTATTTTCATTTAACGGTTTAGAAAAATATTTATTTTTTGTGAAAGTAAAACTGTGGAAAAAAAACATTCTTGAAAGCGATTTAAAGAAATTCCAAAACTGAAATTTCACTTTTTCTGCTTTTTTTCATTCACTGTAAAAAGAAAAATTGTTGAAAAACTTTAAAGAAAATACTTCAACTAGTACCGTAAATACAAATAAGTACTTTTCAGTCCAACTCGTTCATTTGAGATGCAGATACTTAATTTAAGGGCGTGTAACCAGACGAAGTAAAGTCATCAAACAATTGTCTTTTTACAGTGCAGTAACCCGAGGAGGACCAACCTTCATCTCACTCTTTAATCTCCCATCATTCCTGTAGATCCTTATCAACAGGAAATCAACTGAAGTGATTTTTATTCAATTCTTCCTCTGAAATAATCCGTTGAATGTTTTTGACGCGTTGGACGTCCAGCTGCTGATTCGTCCTGAAACCTTCTTGGCGGGTTCCTTGAAGTCACGTGATGAAGAGGAGGGATCATATAAGCTCCTGTATTTGCGTGTTTGAGGGGTTGTGAGTCGGGAGAACGTGGATCTGAGCCCCCCGAAGCTCCGAGCTCCTCCAGGCTTTAGACGTAAAGCTCCTGCAGCGAGACACGCCAGCTATCATGACTTCTGTGGTTTCGGCGGGATGTGAACTCAGAGATCTGCATTCGTTACGTAACAAATCCCTCTGAGCCGCTGAGATCACGGGAGGAACACGCGGGATTTCTGGTTTTAGCGTGAAGCGAGTTTAACGCGTGAGGAGATCGGTTCCACGTGTTGGACCTCGGAGGGAAGATCTGCCCGTCTCCACTGGTGCCGACGCAGATGATCTTCCTCCTGACGTCTTCATCAGGAATTAAAGTCTCATAATAATAAAAAGTCTTTGAGACTCAGGAAAACTTCCTACTTCCTGTTACTGTTTACCTCCATCCTGTCGCTGCCGTTTATCTCGTGTCTCAGATCCGACGCATCAGAATCCCTTTTATTCAAAACTTAATACTAAAAGTTCTCCAGGCTGCCTGGAGATGAGGTGGTGACTCCAACCCACGAGGATTCGAACCCAAGACCTCCTGGCTGTGGGGCAGCAGCTGGGATAAAAAAAAAAACACCCTGTCAGGGAATCAACCATGAGAGTCCAGGAAGCAGGTTTTACACAACACAGAACCCTCAGCTTCATCAGCAGCTTAAAGACCCCACAGGCTAAAGCCCCGCCCCCAACCCAACATCTCTCACCCCCACACCCGACCCCCGCAAGCCCATAAATAGAAGGATTCCCAGGAATGCACAAACACTTTTCTTTTTCTCGACACCTGTTGCGATCAATACCCATTTGCAGACGTTCCCTCAGGGACCACCCTCCTCCTCGTCCTCCTCCTCCTCCTCCTCCTCTTTACATATTAATGAACAAACATGTTAGCCTTTGCTGACGCCTGATTCTCCTCTCCCTCTCTCTCTGGAGTTTTAACGCCCCGTGTCTTCGGGCCGCTCAGAGCGGGTCACTAAGGTATTCAGCGAGTAACGGCGTAACGCGTAAACTCACGCCATTGATCCTTTTGTCCGGGGCGAGGAGGGGTCCTATCTGGAATCAGCCCCCCGGGCCGTTTGGGCTGCTGGAATGTGAAAACAGAAGGCGTGTGGTGGGTCGTTACTCAGGGGCGCGCGTCGATCACCTTCCCTCCTCTGGAAAATAATGGCGCCATAATTGATCTTAAGTCGCGGCCTGTCATTAAACGCTGAAGGTAATTAGGGGGGATTCCTGACGGGGTGGGACGGCAGAGGAGGGATTTCTCTCGCCGCATACGTGGAATTCTGTCCGCTCTCTGGATCTCACTCACATTTTTAAGATGTTTATCCTCCAATATTTGAAGCTGCGCTCAAACCTCGAGGCAGAAAGATATATTTTTGCTAGCATCATGCTAACAAAACAGTTTTTGCAGAGGGTTTTGAAGCTAAGCCAGCTACGTTTGACTGACTGTAAGGGTTAGCGGTTACGTGGCGTTCCCTCCAGATCTAGGTTTTGAAACACCGTGTCGGCCCACGGGCACCGCCTTCAGCCGGACGCTCGTTTGTCCTCCTTTTTGAGTTCATGTGACGCAGTGGGTTATTTTATTCTTATGTTATCACTAAAAAAAGACTCTGATAATGCTAACGTGTAAACAACACATCCAATAAGTCAAATGTTTACTGCTGACATCGGCAGGCGAGCTCGCTATGGTAGCTGTTAGCTCGCTATCGTAAATGTCAGCTCGCTAGCATCGCTGTTAGCTTGCTAGCATAGCTGTTAGTTTGATTGCGTAGCTGTTAGCTAGCTAACGTAAATGTCAGCTCGCTATGGTAAATGTCAGCTCGCTAACGTGGCTGTCAGCTTGCTTGCGTAGCTGTTAGCTCGCTATGGTAGCTGTTAGCTCGCTATCATGAATGTCAGCTCACTAAGGTAGCTATTAGCTTCCTAGCATAGCTGTTCATAAATATCTGCCGCCTTCAGAGATCCGTCACATCCCCGTACATGTATATTATATAGTACTCAATATACTGTATGTACTACATCGTACTACATACTATATAAATATATTCTTCTTCTATATGAAGTTATATTTAAATCGCACATTAATTTCTGTTTATATCCTATTTTATATCTATTATCATATTTGTATAAGATCCATCCGTAATATATATGGATGGATACACAGATGTATATATATATATGTATATATATATATATATCAATATATATATATATAAACGTCCTTCGGGACCCTGAACGCACCTCCGTATTAATAAATATATATGTATATTCTTATCTATAAATAACTGCCCTGTTTGAGGCCGATGGTTATTATGGTCTGTCTCTGCTGTGATTACAGTTACTGGTTCCTGCATGAACTCTGGGCTTCGGGCCGTGAGAGGCCAACGCCGGCGCTGGAGACGTCAGTCTGCCGCCTCTCAGCCTCGTTGTTTCCATCACAACGGAAAGATTCACCTGTAAACGAGTTCAGAAGATACCAGATTAGAAACGAAAACATTCTGATGACGACGAGAGGGACGAACTTTAACCTCATGACCTTTAAACTAAGGGACTGAAGACTTTATCTACAGGACTTTTTCTCTGTGTGAACCTGGACTGTTTCTCTGTGTGAACCTGGACTGTTTCTCTGTGTGAACCTGGACTGTTTCTCTGTGTGAACCTGGACTGTTTCTCTGTGTGAACCTGGACTGTTTCAGGCTCTCAGTTGTCTGAAGGTCTAATAAAGTTCCTTTATAACATCCGATTGTTTAACTCTATCTTTCTCTATTTCTTAAAAACTCTCCCTGGAGGACCTCCTTGCAGGTAAATCCTCGTCTTCCTCCGTGTCTGAGAGAAGAGGAGGAGAAAGTCTCTGGACCGTCGAGGCGTGACCTTCAGCAAATCTCCCTTAAAGCACTGAAGCAAAGACGACCTCCAGGAAATAAAGCAGAACGAGGAACGTGGCAGAAAAGTGTTTTAAAGAGATTCGGCTGAATGCGTAGAATAAAAAGATCATTTGCATACGGGCGTCTGCGCCGCGTCCCACAATCCCGCTGGCAGAGGGACTTTCCAGCTTGAGGGCGTGGCCTAAATGACCGGCGTTTACCCTCAGGAAGTAAACATGCGGCGTCTGAAGGGCCTTCATGACACAACCTGTCCTCCGAGAGAGAACGCTTCCCTGAGTCACGGCGGTGTTTGTGTTTGGCGTGGGTGTAATTTCCACTCTGCAGCAAACGGCTGAAATTTAAAGGAGCAGTTCACCCAAAAGTCCAGATCCAGTCATTTTTAAGCCGGTGGGGGTTTTCTGAGTTTAACAGCATTTCGGCGTTCCTCACAAAACAACAAAGAAGACTTTGACTTTGATTGACAGGATAATAAGAAAGATTAAAAAAAACTTAAAAATAACCAGAGCTCGTTTAGCTTCTTAGCTAAATATGCAAAAAATGTTATTGTCCTGCTCAGCTGTTTGGTTGAACCTGTTTATAACGTCTGTGCTGAAGAGGAAGGGGCCGAGGGTTGAGCCCTGGGGGAAAAGTACAAACCTGTTACAGTGAACGTTTCCATCAAGTTGATGGACAGCTGTCCGTCAACAACTCGTCGGCTTTCCTCCAAATATTTGTCGGGCTTCACGTCCAGCAGAAGGATGTCGCTTTAAGAACCATCGGCTGGGTCTAAAGTTCTGGAGGGAATGGGCGGATCCTACCCAGAATCCTCCCTGGAATTGTTTGTGGAAAAAAACCCAAAAAGAAAACCTGTCTCACATCACTTATATAAGGAATGTTCTGAAGCTCCGGCTCGGTGTTCTGTCTGTGTGGAGAACCTGGAGCCGCTGCTGACAGAACCTGACAGAACCCGTTCTTAAAGGAGCCTCCTCACCAGGTTCTTCTCCAGGCGGCGGTAAGAATGTCGTGACTCCTCCCCCTCAGGCTCCGGCAGGTTAAGTCAGAGTAGACTTCTGTCCGCGTTCACACGCGGCCGGCGGTTGCTTGTGTCATCGCCACGGCAACCCTGTGACCCGACATGCCATTCTCAGTTTGACACAAACTCTCTCCTTCTTTGTCCGTTAAACTCTGGGAGCGACTTTGACGAGTCGTCAATCATCACAAACTCTTACGCCTCACAGCGGGGAATCAAGAAAACGCCATCCGACCCAAATCATGCTCTCATGTTCTAAATGTCCTGATATTCTTCCTCCTGGTCAGAACCGCTGTTGTCTGAGTTGCCAGGCAACATTTACTCCTGCTGGGCCGGGTTTGTTTCACCGAAGCTGAACCGGACTGAACCGATTAGAGTTTGTGTTATGAGTAGAGGATACCTACTTGGGTAGGTTCTAACCACTACTGACAAGGAACAAAGTTCTGGATACGTTCTGACCCAGTTGTCAAGTTGATACCCGTCCATTTGATCCGTCTGTGGTTCTAATGTTTTGGCTAATCTGTGTGAAAGAGACTGGACCAGTTCTGGGTCTGAGGTCTGGCCGAAGAAAAACTATATATGGAAGAAACACTGAGCGGGTCCCTTCTGTGTCGTTTGATCCGGCCCAAAACCAGAGGAGTAAACCCCTCCCCCCGGATCAAACTCCGGCTCAAACAGCTGCTGGCTTTGGGTTTTGTATTTCCACATGAGCAGGAACATGGAGACAGTGGCAAGAAAAAACTGCCTATTATTGTCAGAAACCTCAAGCAGGTCCCGACTTCAGCTGAGCAGCCCTGCCTCGACCCGCTGGGTTGACCAGTAGGTACAAAAACCTGTTGAACAGCAGGTTTCTGGTCCGCCAACCAGACAGCATGAAGATTCATCTGAGGCGTTCTTGTTTCTAACGTCAGAATTTTTAAGTTCACGAAAAGTCGTGGATTTTATGGAATCATCCATAAAATCCTGTGATTTTATGGATGATATGGATCACAGAACCGTTGTGGTAATGCAATAACTCAAAATCTGTTTCATGGATCATTTTTACATTTCATACCCACCTGGACCTTAGTGTGAGGAAGAACTGGATTGGTTTTGGGAGTGTTTGGTTCATTGTGGCCACTAGGGGGAGCTTTAACTCAAAGTTTCTGAGCTTTCATTGCTCAACCGTCGGTCCGATTCAGTCCAAATTTGTTGCAGATGAATCGAGATTTATCTTCTAATTATCATATTATACTCTAATAGTTTATATTTTTACTCACTGGAGGAAGTTTTTTTTTCCTATCTTTATTTATTTATTTTTGACTAAAAACAGTTTTTCGGAAATAACGTCATATTTAATCTGAAGAGTTCCATCAGGGGGATCGACTGCACAACGCAGGGGATGGGGGGGTTTCAGGGATGGAAACTGACTTAGAACTGAAGGTCATAAAGGTGAGTGGGTTCGAGGTCGAGACACCTCAAATATCTTTCCCGCCATCCGACATGTTTATTTAGCCTGCTGCTAACGCAGTGGGATCTGAACCTACCTCCTCCGGCGGTTCTGATCCCGCCCTCCTCACCTCTAAGAGCAGACAGGTGTTGGGTTTGAATGTGTGTCGATCACAGAGGAGGAGCCTACTGCAGCTGGTACTCGTATAAGAAGACCCCCCTCCCCCCCTCTGTTACAGCAGACCCTCTGAGCTTCTCTGCCCCACTTCTTCCTGCCAGCGCCGAGATGAAATATTAACACGGAGGACGGCACCATAACCCACATACGGTCCGACTCCCCGCCCAGCCAGGACCGAGGACTCTCACACCGACACGGGCAGAAGGAAGGTCCTGTAAAAATACTGGACCGACTGTTCTGTTCTGGGTTCATCACATGCTTCAGAACAACTGTCCCTCCGGATGGCTGGAGGTCCGTCTATGACATCACTAGTTTGTGAGCATGAACTGATCTTCTCGGGTCCAACATAGCGTCATAGCGGGGATCAGGTCCAGACTGTGACCAGAAGACATGAGGTGGACTCTCTCTTCTTCTAGTTCTTCCTTTTTTCTCGCAGCATGACATCACAGACTGATGACATCACAGACTAATGACATCACAGACTGATGACCTCACATACTGATGACCTCACAGACTGATGACCTCACAGACTGATGACATCACGGACTGATGACATCACAGACTGATGACATCACAGACTGATGACCTCACAGACTGATGACCTCACAGACTGATGACATCACAGACTGATGACATCACAGACAGACGGATTTCAGTCACCTCCTGGAATTTCTGTGGGTTTGGGCATAGTGTGCTGCTGCTGAGACCTGGGAGAGAACTTCCTGCTTCTGAAGATGCTCTCCTGAAGTGTTGATGTGGTTGAGTAGGGCCAGTATTCATCAGGTCTGGGTGGGTCTGGTCCAGCTGGAACCAGGTCTTCACACAGTCCTACAGGCCTGAGCGGCGTTCAGCAGACGGACGGTCGTCGTTTCGTTCTTGTAGATTGATTGACTTCAGGGAATAATCTGACACCAATCAATAATCAATTTCACCTGTTATCTTTCAGGAGGTGCCCTCCACCCGTCTCTACTCGCTTTCCTCAAACGTACGGCGCTCCAGGATCCAGCCGCCGCCGCCGCCAGACTCTCACATTATTACACATTAAAGAAACCCCCCCTCCCCCTCCCCCCTCCGCTCGGGGACAATTACAGTCTTTAAGAAATGATAAGAGGATATTGGCAGCACATTTTCCAGAAAGTGGGGAACACTCATTAGAAGAGTGAGAGGAGAGCAGCGATGATGGCGGCGGCGGCGGCGAGAGTGTGGGGGGGGGGTGAGCAAATAGGATTTGGATCCTAGCAAAACAGGAAGGCTCTCCGGGAGGAGGGAGTTGTCACTTTTCATTCGACACCGCTACAGACGGGCCCCGGCGCGCCTCACGCCTTCCCCTCAGTCATGGCGGGAGGCGAGGAGCGGCAGGGAGACGCTTTCACGCCCGCCACAGCCGTGCGTCCGTCGTCTCAGCGCCACACGTCCGACTGGCGGCGCCCTGCCAGCTTGTCAAAAGTGCAACCCGCCTTTTGTCTCCTCTTCTGCGGAGCTGCTAAAAGGATGAAGATGTTCTGGCGGACTCCGTTTCACGCCTTTTCCAAAAGGTGGAAAGTCTCGGGGTCAAAGATGCAGGAAGAACGGTTTGAACTACAGGAAGTCTTTAAATAAGATACGTTTTAACAGCTTCTGTTTGTGACGTTCTGACCCGCCTCTACGGCGACGACATCCTGCATCACAAACCGGATCGGATTTAGATCCGTCACCAGACTTTACAGCAGATCAGGATCATTATTTAGAGTTCAGTAATCAGGAAGTATCTTCACCGGTTCAGAACCGTCTAGATTGAGTACCGAACGTGGCGACGGCGGCTCAGTTGTCACCAACCCCCCCCACATGTCCAAGTGTTCTTGAACGAGATACTGGACCCAAAGTTGCTCCTAGCGGTTGTTCCACTGGTGAATGCCTGATGGCGTGAATGGTTAGCAGGTGGCGCCTTCCATGGCGGCCTCTGACATCACTGTGGGAACGATGGCGTGAACGGGTGAATGCTGCCTCGGGTTGTAAAGTCCTTTGATGGTCCAGCAGATTAAAAAAGCTCGATATAAGTAGAATCCATTTCCAGTTTTTTCTCCGGTGCTTCGGCGGCGGCGGCGCCCCTCGCTCGTCTTCTGTCTCCGTGGCGACGGCCGATGAAATGAAGCGAAGGGTTTATCATAAACATAAACGCCACGCTATCCTGTCTTTTTTATGCTGAGCACCGTTGATTGAGCCATAAAACAAAACTCTTCATCGTGACTGTATAAACACCTGAGGACCATCTGCTGCTTCCACGCCGTCACGCCGTCGCTGCTCCGACTCACGCGGCGCTCTCGTCTCCACCCGCTTCTGTTTTTGGCGAGTCTTTGTCGTATCTCCTTAAGAATGTCTTTATTCTTTCTTGTTTTCATTTGTGACATTTAATGAAACGTTTTGGTGGTTTGACTCGTCGCCCCGGAACATTTATTTTTTTTTCACACACAATGGGGACGAGGTCTGCTGTCGGTTCTAATAAGACCCTCAGAGCCGGGCCCAGTTCTGTGACAAAACACCAACAATTTTCAAGACGTCTCACTTTTCTTCCCACTCAATCATATCGCCGCCCCCCCGACCCCTCGTCCTCAGAGCAAGAATGAAACCCGGCAGAATCTCAGCCAGAGAATTCGCTGAAAATGTTTGATTTCACTTGATTTAAGACACGAGAACTGAACGTTTCAACGTTTCAACGTTTCAACAGATGCAGTTGAACATCCTGTTAGTTTAAATAAAGTCTCAAAAGGTCAAATTCATCATTTTCACTAACTTGAAGAGACATTTAATGTGAAAATGCTCAATTATGACTCTATAATGGTATTTAAAAGACCCCATGTTCTTAGATAAAGAATGATGTCACCGCTAAATAGATCCAACCTTTATAAATATGTAAAATATGTACAGGGGAAATTGATGAGGTAGTTAAACTAGAAGATAACATTTAAAAATGTACATATTACAATAAAACTAAAGAGAAAGAAAGAAAAAAAAAATGGGGGGAAAAAACTAAATTTTAAGTTTATGTTAGTAAAATAAAGTTTTCTTTCTTCTTATTTTAAAACTCTTACCATGAAAGTTTCATCTTTTCTTTATGCAGAATTTCTATTTTTTTTTACGTATTACAATCTAAAAACAACGTCTTTCTTTTTTTTTACTTGTTTCTGACGGTGATTTTTTCTTCCTTTCCTCTCCTTTAGTCTACCTTCCCTCGCTCACACAAGATCAAACGGGTTTTATCGGCGACCACTCGACCCGCCTGCTGTTTTAACCTGAACAGAACCGGGCTTCTAACGCGTGGGTTCCAGAGCCACACAAATGAGACGCGCGTCATCTGAAGTGACGCCGGCGCTCGTCTCGTCGGAACAAAGAAGAATCGATTCAAAGCGGGTTTCGTGGGCGTCGGCTTCCGTCCGCACAGATAGAAACAGAGACGCAGCTCTGACCTCCGGACAGCAGGGGGTGGGGATTAACCCCGTTTGCGTCGCCCTGAACCTTACTTGCCGGACCTGAGACCGAAATCAGACATCCAGCATCTCCTGGAAGCGTCCCCCCGTAGACCGCCCACCCACCCCTCTGGGGAAGGCATACCATTCCGTTCCCAGCCACTCAGCTGTGCAGAATCTGAGTTTTCGGGGTGAAGGCGCTCCATAAACGTCGTCCATGCATCATTTACCATCGGCCTACTTCTTCGGCCCACTACTCCCCAGCACCGGCAGAACATTCACATTCTAAGAGTCCGCTAGCAGATTCCTGCGCAGCGACTGTTGGAGGAAGAGGGTTTGTTACGTTCACCATTAATGACCACACAGCCCCCCCGTGTATCGCAATACGATATGATTATTCTTTTTTATTTGATATAAATATGAAAAGCTGTCTGTGAAGAAGTAACATTGCGGCACTAGAGCGCCATCTAGTGGCTCGGAATCGATGCTATAGTTCTAATACCAAACAATTATCTCATATTTTTCATTCATATATCGTGAAACGTACGTCTGTCGATCCAATAAAAAAAAATCCCAATTTTATTCACGAAAAAAAATCCCAATTTTATTCACGAAAAAAACGTCAATGTTATTCCTTTAGAAGTCTTTCATTTTATTCTGTCACCTTCAACTCCAACTCTCCATCAAACTGATTCCGTTTTTTATAAAAGCAGGTCTTTTATCTCGTTTTTGATCTGCAGAAGGAAAAGTTAAAAAACAATTTTGTTTTTACTGCATTTAAATGTTTCTGAGAACGAAGAAGACTTTTTCACCGTCACAACCAAATATCGATTAAAAAAAACCCTTAACGCAGATCCTCTTCCTCTTCCTCATCCTCTTCATCATCATCATCCGCTCCGGTGAGTAAATCCACCGATTGATCGGAGGCTCGGACGGGTTCTGCCGGGACTCCTGCAGGAGGAGGGAGGGAATAAAAGAGGAAAATGAATGGAGAGATTGACAAAAAGGAGGAGGCGGCAAGGGGGTGGAGTAAAGCCAGAGAATGCAAGGCACTGCCCTTTTTCTCTCTCTCCTCCTCCTCCTCCTCCTCTTCCTCCTCCTCCTGGCTAAAAATTCATCCTACAGGCTCGGCAGCGGACATTTGAGGGGAGGACCTCGCGGGTACGGGACACGTTCTTCTGGAGGATCGAGGTCCGGCAGCGGCAGCAGTCCGGTTCGTGGGTGCAGCGGTCACCCGGTAGTCCTGACAGGAACCGGATCCAGACGGCGATTCGCTTCTTTCTGACCCAACGCCGCGTTCTTTCATTCGGGTTCTGAACGCACCGGTCCACTTCAGGATTTTTTTTTATTTTGTATTTTTCATTATTGGTTGAAGTTATTTTTTGCTCGATCCCACCTTCCGGTGCAACTTTGGAGTGAAGGGACGGAAATCCACCGCTTCTCCTGTCGCCACCGGTTTTTCCCGAAGACGGAGGATTTATCCCGGGAAGAAGGGAGGAAGGAGGGAAGGACGGAAGGAAGGAAGGAAGAAGGGAAGAAGGGATATAACCCCCGGAGAGGATTTGACGGTCAGTCTCTTATTTTGGTGATTATGTTGTGTCTTCTCGGGGTCGGGATCTAAATCTGACCGGGTCGGACCTTCGCGGAGATACCGGACTCATGAGAATAGGATCCGGTGACGCTCCGGAACGAACCCGCCGCCCGGTCGGTCCGTGATTCTCACAGCTCCGTGGATATTTTTAGGCGATCTCTGTGTTATTAGCTACTTACTCCAGCTTTCCCCCTTCTCCCTCCTTCCTCACCTCCTTCCCTCCCCTCCTCGCTCCCTTCTCCTTCTGTGCCCCCTGCGTTTGGACAGCCGGAGCCCACCGGGCTCATTCCTCTGGCTCCGGAACCGAACAGGTGCATGTTAGCGCCAACAGGGCTCGCGCTCAGGGAGGGTCTCTGGTATTTTTGGCATTTTGTGAGGGGACAGTGCCCCCCTGAAACCGGATAGGTGGTTACCCCCCCCCCCCCCAATGAGGGGTGAGTCAGTGACCTGATTGTTCTTGAGTGTTTAGCGCGTGAGCTCCTGTGCGTCAGGATGAGCTGCTGTCAGTCTGTGAGGTGGACGAAAGGTGTCATGTAAGGTGGTCCAGGTGGGACAGGTGACTACAAACGCCTCTAAACAACTGTAAAAGACACAACAAGACTGTAAAAGACACAACAGGACTGTAAAAGACACAACAAGACTGTAAAAGACACAATAAGAGTGTAAAAGACACAACATGACTGTAAAAGACACAACATGACTGTAAAAGACACAACATGACTGTAAAAGACACAACATGACTGTAAAAGACACAACAAGACTGTAAAAGACACAATAAGAGTGTAAAAGACACAACATGACTGTAAAAGACACAACAAGACTGTAAAAGACACAACATGACTGCAAAAGACACAACATGACTGTAAAAGACACAACAAGACTGTAAAAGACACAACATTAATGTAAGAGACACAACAAGACTGCAAAAGACACAACATGTGTGTAAAAGATACAACATGACTGCAAAAGACACAATAAGAGTATAAAAGACACAACATGACTGTAAAAGACACAACATGACTGCAAAAGACACAACAAGACTGTAAAAGACACAACATGACTGTAAAAGACACAACAAGACTGTAAAAGACACAATAAGAGTGTAAAAGATACAAAATGACTGCAAAAGACACAATAAGAGTGTAAAAGACACAACATGACTGTAAAAGACACAACATGACTGCAAAAGACACAACAAGACTGTAAAAGACACAACAAGACTGCAAAAGACACAACATGACTGTAAAAGACACAACAAGACTGTAAAAGACACAACGTGACTGCAAAAGACACAACATGAATGTAAGAGACACAACAAGACTGCAAAAGACACAACATGACTGCAAAAGACACACCATGACTGCAAAAGACACAACATGACTGCAAAAGACACAACAAGACTGTAAAAGACACAACAAGACTGCAAAAGACATAACATGACTGTAAAAGACACAACATGACTGCAAAAGACACAACATGACTACAAAAGACACAAGACTGGAAAAGACACAACAGGACTGTAAAAGATACAACATGACTACAAAAGACACAACAAGAGTGTAAAAGACACAACATGACTGTAAAAGACACAACATGACTGCAAAAGACACAATAAGAGTGTAAAAGATACAACATGACTGTAAAAGACACAACATGACTG